>QBDW01000714.1:0-24744 GCA_003261595.1 Maconellicoccus hirsutus
TCCTTCTATCACTTTTGCTATTTGGGGAGTAGATTTAGAGTAACGTGCACTAATAATTATGGAATACACTGTATATGGCAAAATAGATCTGTATTCTTCTTGGTCATTGACTCGATCCTGAGCGTTATGACTGGAATGTGGGATAGGTCCGTTGATGCTTCTTTATGCTTGCCTCATCTGGTGCACTGAGATTTTTCCTTCATCTGGGTCACTTCTTATCACCTACTTTATTTACCCATTGAAGAGAATCAGACTGAAAATGCATCCTCTTGCTTCTTTGAGTGTTTTATGGTACAGTAGTTCTATGAGAGACATAATATTTCATTGAATCTCTGGCCTTGCTTTTGACTGCCAGATTTCTAGTGTCATTTCGTGATCCCCCCTTGCTCAGCTTGTATGTGGGGCTACATTTCTGTGCTTGAATTTGAGCCAGCTTTTATATCCATTTCACCAAATTTCAACCACTTTTGCAACAACCGAAAGAGAATTTGCGCCCATTGAAAAAAAAACACACCCGATGCTTTATGGCACTTTTTTAACCCCGGAGGCGCAACAAAACCGTATATTTGTTACATACTTCGTATCCGCTTCCATAACGCGTAAAACAAAGTGTGAAAAATCGATGCGCAAAAAAAATCTCCTAAATCATCGAGATTACGCTATAAATATCCATTTTAAACATTACGCGCAGACATTAAAGACAATTTATTTGGTCAATGCTTAATTAAATGAAGGAAAACGGGCTCATTGAAATGGGCGAATTTCCGAAGGGAGAAAAAAAAGATATGAGCGCATGATGTTAACATCTGGGGCGCGCGTACGTCTTTCATATACACAAACGATGAAAGTTTTATGGTATTTTCCACAAGAAGAAAACACAGATAGCGCGGAGAAGCGCAACAATGATTTATGATTCTTATTTATGCTTCGATTTATGACTGAAGAAGTAACTTGTAAGCGAAAGGAAAGTGGTGAAAACGTTGGGAAAATTTTCTCAAGCGCGGATGCGATGCTTACCTAGTGAAAGCAGCTTGATTAGATGACTTTTTTTTCTCATAGGCATTTCGCGAGAGAATTATTGTTCGGATTATCGCTTTCCGAAGGTATTAAATTGCGTGAGATATTCAAATGGGAATTTTACCTAGTTTTTTAACACGTGTTTTTGTCAGCTTTATTGTTGAGCAGATCATGGTGTAGTTTCTCCGGAAGTCGTTGAGCATGTTGGGGTAGATCGATGGGGTGATTTATTTTTGTTTGAGAATTTTTTTATATCGGAAGTGGCATCCCTGAAGTGTAATTTCGTGAAATGATTCTGAATTTTTTATTCAGTCATGCCGGATGTTTGAATGTTTTCTCCTGAAATGTACAGAATTACAGATTGATTTTAAAATTAGTGTTTCATTTCAAGGAAGCGTATGCAATTTGTTTCATGTACAATACTGTGATGTGGGGTTACTTTGAATAGTAGTAATTATTTACTTGCGCGCTCTGGTGGTGAAATTGTAAACTATTTTTCTACGCTTATTTAATACCTTTTTTTTTTTTTTTTTTTTTTTAATTCATGTTTTAATCTCCTGATCCTTCCTCTCACTCCCCGACACGCACCTAACCTCACCACCAGAATTCAAAAGTTCCCCAAGATATGCCGAAATTGTGTCCATAATGGATCTTTTATATATAGCTTATTCCTGAAAAGAGTGGATGTTGTGTAAGGATGATCAATATTTATTTAGTCTATTGATAATTGAGTAAAAAGGAGTTTGATGTTAGGGAAGAACTATTGCAGGATGAGGAAAAGAATATGTTGGATGAGTTTTGAGGGAGAACTTATGGTGGATCGTAGGGCGGGGCGAAGGAGTGTCCCCCTCGTGGCCGCCTAATGGCATGTGCCTCTGAAGGAGAATGAGGAGGGTAAAATAAAATCAGGGAAAGGTAAAATCTAATAAAGAATAACTTAGGTATAGCTTAAGTATAGGGGAGCGAAAGCTCTACAATAGCGAGTGGGAGGTGAGGCCGTTTCCACCGGTTACTCAGTCCACCCATGGGCGTACCTCCCTCTTACATATATAATTACAAAATAGTGCCAGATGCGATTAATAAATATACTTAGTGATGGATCAATATTTACAAACATCTTATCAGGATGAGTTGAGTGAGGAGGGGCCGTGTCCGCCGGGTACTCGATCCCCAGTGGTCGTACCCCCCTCTTACAAAATAATAGAGTGATAGAATGATAACATAGGCCAAGCATACACCGGTCTAACCTACTGACTAATATAGGGAATGAATAAAATAAAATAAAGCAAAATAATATTATACAATAATGATCAGGGGGGGGGCCGTTTCCGCCAGGTACTCAATCCCCCAACAGTCGTACCCCCCTCTCACAAAGGCCATAGGACCTGTCAGGTCTACTTAATCTAACTTATAATTAATATAAGTGGTACAAGCAAGTTGACTCAAGACCGGTAGTAACTGTAACTTAAGTAACATATATGAAGTGCAGATTAAGTACTTAAATCATATTACACTCTTAATCTAAGTATTTCAAAAGCGCGAAGGACAGGAGGATCAAACGGATCAAAATTTATCAAATATTTATTAATATTAATCAATTGCAGGAGGTGTCAGGGGCTCACTACTCGTACCAATCCTTGGATTTACCTTTCGGATTCTTGCCTCGCCTGACTTGACTCAAAATTCAGCATTTACATGCAAGCCACCGACAGCAGCCTCAGCAGGCACCAGGACTCTGCGATCGGGGTTCCTTAGTTTCATCAACCCTGCAACTCGTCTTGCAAAAATTTCGAACCCGGGCTCAGTGAAGTCACACCCGGCCAACCCCGGAGGGGTGTCAGACCAATAATCCACAGTGACCGGGCAAGCATATATTAGATGCTCAGCGCTTTCCTCTCCAGTGCCGCATAGGCAGGCGGGATCAATATCCCTTCGTAGTATTCTCTTAAAGTATTCTTTAAAGTTTCCGTGCCCCGATAACAACTGTGACATCTCGTAGGTCACCTCCGTGTCTAGTTTCTTCATTCTGTGGATTACTGACGGGATAATTCTTTTAGTTACTTTATTTTCAGTAGCGGTCCATCTTCGCTGCCATAGATTGATCTTAAACTTCTCATATGAGCTAACGACATCTGTCCATCTAAGGTCAGCAAGGCCAAGTCCCATCCTATAGGTACGGTCTCCGGTGCGTCTAAATACCGGGAAATCCGAGTCATCCGGGCTCTCAGGGCCCTCCGGTCCCAGCCGAAGAGAGGCCCGCCCGAGGATCTCCAGATCAATAGGTGGGGTTCCTGCAATAACCATTGCGGCCGCCGTCGATGCCGTACGGTACAACCTGGCAATTCTGAGAGCAAACATACGCTGGGCGCCGAGCAGTACAGCCCGGGCGCGGCGGTCCTTTACCGCACGGTACCATTATCTCACATCCATAGGTGGCTATTGCGACGAGGGTGCCGTAGTACATGTTTCTTCTATGTTTAAAAGAATAACCATACGTGTTACGCATGACCTTCTTGATCCTACTAGTGAGTTCAATGTTCTTCGCAGCAATATATTTGGCGTGGGGAATCCATGTTAAATCTGCGTCTATAACAATTCCCAGGTATTTCAGTTTGCTCACTGTATAGATAGTTCGCTGACCCACTTCAATGGCACAGCCCTCAATGATCCTCCTTCGAGTGGAGTTGATGAGCGAAACCGCCGTCTTATCAACATTAAGTGCGAGGCCCATCCTGGAGAGTCTGCCATCCATGACTGTAATAATTTCGGCCACTCCATCGGCGTCAATAGGTGCTGTGGTGGGTTATGGAAATTTGTTGTAATTTTTTGTTGACTTTTTTTGCTTTTCATTTTTCAAACTAAGTAATGTTTTTTGTGAATCTGTTGTTTTATTCGGCATTGAATATGAAAATTTCTAAAAAGAACTTGTTGAAAAATTGTCAAATGGAAAGATCTACTGATCGTTTCTTTACACGGATATGCCCAGACTCGATGCGAACCTATATAACATATCTTAATTGAAATATTTGAAACTAGTAATAATAACATTAGTACCAACGGGGGGAGGAGGAGGGGTGTTTTGATTAAATTTAAATAAACAGTATCATATTACCAGGCAGATATTGTGAACATCAACTAAGTAAACTTATTGCCCGAGTATATGAGAGTTAAAAATAAATGAATTGTTATATTTACCATCAGTGGAGTCCGTAAAGAGATTGATACAGTACACCGGCAATAAGGAAAATTCAAAAAAAATCCATTTTTTTATAACAAGTGTATGGGTGACGGCGTCTGGTAAAAGGGACCTAAGGGTAAAAAACCAAATTTTACAGGAGAGAAGTTTGAAGTTTTGTGTTCGTTTTTTCATGATTTTTATGTTGTAAAAGCACTTTTGAGGTCTGAGACCACTTTTATTCGACAGCTGAGGAAATTTCAGACCAGAATCAAGAAAAAAAAAATTTTAACCAATTGATCTTAAAATTTTTTTTGACCTTTCTCACTTCAGAAAAATGACTATTTGACAGCGAAAAAAGCACTTTTGAGGTCTGAGACCACATTCATTCAATAGTTGAAGAAATTTCAGACCAAAATCAAGAAGAAAAAAAAGTTTTCACCTATTGACCCTAAAAATTTTTTTTGACCTTTCTCACTTCAAAAAAATTACTATTTGACAATGAAAAAAGCACTTTTGAGGTCCGAGACCACTTTCATTCGATAAATGACGTAATTTCAGACCAAAATCAAGAAAAAAAATTTTTGATAATTTGACCAAAAAAATTTTTTTTGACATTTCTCACTTCAAAAAAACAACTATTTGACAATAAAAAAAGCACTTTTGAGGTCTGAGACTACTTTCATTCGTTAGCTGACAAAATTTCAGACCAGAATCAAGAAAAAAAAAATTTTGATAATTTGATCCTTAGGTTCCTTTTACCAAATGACGCGACACGTAACATAAAGGCCTCAAGAGCTTTTCAATGTTATCCTTTGCTCAGATCATTATCATTACAATAAAGTAGAATTCGTTGGGTAGTTATCATTTGATAATGGAATTTGAATTAAATTTTTCATTTCATTGCTATTTCAATTTCATTTCATGGTATCGAGTTCGATGAATTTTGATAACGATTGAGCATTTCATCATTTTAATGATTCATTAACATTTGTTTATACAGGAAACTTACCTTATTAAGTTTTCTTAAATGAGGTAAAATTATACGAAGCTGCGATAGAAAATCTCTATCGGGCAATAATGATTTCAACCATAATTTCTTTACATTTCGCAACCAGTGCACTGCCTTCAAATTCATGATGCAGCTACTCGAACTATACAAATGGATGATATATTTCATGTGTTTTTTATTCATCGGAGATTTCTAATTGATTAACGTATGAAATATTGCGTAAATGACGCGTGATTTTTGGAGCACTGTGTATTTCGCATTTTCATTTTAAAATGCCACTCTAAACCTTTGGCACCCTTTTTGGTGAAATATCGTAATTTAAAACTCTCTAGGGGAATTCGGCGTGGTCACTTGGTCGATGCGTTTGACCTAGTGAACCAAGTAATTAAACTATTCGCAAGGTCGATATTTAAATAATAAACGGATAAGTTTTATTTACGCAGAAAGACGCGATCAAGTGTAAAATAGAAACTGTCAAATGCGATTCCGAATCGCATCGAGTTTTCCAATTTTCCGTGCAGCGCGTTAAAAAAAAGGCTTTCGGGGAATCTTTTCGCTGGAACCAATTACGAGTACGTTTCACGAAGCAATGCATCGTAGAAATTTTATCTCACGTGCGTCAATATAACGACCTAAATGTAAATGTTTTCGATATCGAAATGAAAAAGTGTTCGATGAAATTCCGATAAATTCGCGGTTGAAATCCTACGCGAATGTTGTTCGGTTTAGTAAACGATGCGAGTAAAATCAACGCGGAAATAACGAATAATCGCGAATTCCACGTTGATAAATTTCACCAAAAAGGCCGGAAAAAATAACGACCTGTATAGTTTACATAGCAATAGCATCTTGATATAATATAAACTTGTCAAAAGATTTAATAATTCGTGAAAAAACGAATTTCCTGATTTTTTGGACGCGGGGACACGCGAAGAAACCGCGGGCGTCGAATTTTCTCTAGGTAAAGTTAATATACCGCTCGTAATTTCTCGCGTGATATCGTTTCGAAGACGAGAAAAAAACGCCCGAAGCGATCGGTTTAATTTCCTTTCAAAAGATCGCTTTTTTTGCGCTTTTTTCTCTGGTGCAAAACGCGAAGAATGTTCGGACGTAAACAAGCGTTTGGGGATTTATTTTATTGTACGTCTAATCAACGTATTTGTATTTTAACGTATTCCAAGACGTTACTCGATTACGAGCGAAGAGTATAAATCAACGAATTAAATATTTGAACAGGATTTTTATCTGCTTGAGAAAAAGTTGGAGTAAGAGCAACGACATGTGCAAAGTGAATCGATGCAGTGGTCAGTATGATTCGTTGCTACACGATTTTCAAAGCGGAGAAGTTAATTTTGAAATTTTCAAAATATTGCTGTATTTTTGGAATATTTATTATCATAAAATTGAACGAGCTACATACAACGTTTAAATAATTTTTATTATGTTGCTAGCTTCGCCAGTGGCGTAGGAAGGGGTTGGCAGAGGGGGAAATTTCCCCGGGCGCACAAATTTTTGGGGCGCACAATTTTCAAATTTGTAAATTATTGATTACGAATTCATGATTATTACAATTCTTCGCAGTTTAGCCAAGTGTAGACAGCTGCATTTAAAAATAATAAAAAATTATCGTCGCTCGACAATGGGTCAAAATCGGTTATCAGATTTAGGGATTTTAAGCATTGAAAGGGAAAAGGTAAAAACTATCAATTTCGACTATGTAATTGATAAATTTGCCGACGTTAAGAGTTGTGAAATAAGTGTTTAATTTTTGTTACTTCTTGATACCGTTCGTTTGTGTGTGTGTTTTTTTTTTGAATTATCTGCCTAACATGTATTAAATAAAGAAAATGTTTCATATGCAGCCTACAATTTTTTCGAATTAAAATTTTAAACTGTACAAAAATTGAAGGGTAGGGGCGCACATTTTTGAATCCCCCGGCGCACAATTCCTTTCTACGCCACTGAGCTTCGCTACTTGGGGGCTTCGCACCTAAACCCCCAATCATATTGAAGTTACAAAAATCTGCTTTATATGTATTTATATTTATGTATAGAAGATAGATATAGATTATTAAAACTTGAATATTTGATTTAATCAAACTCAATGTTTAACTAATTAATTGAAGTTGATACTTTAAAAGTTTAACTTATTTTTAAAATAAATTTTTCAACCTAATAAATATTAGAATTCTTTATTAACTGAATCAAAATATTTAAGTATTTTTTTGAGACCGTAAAGTTCCCTCTTATTTTCAAAATTTAATTAAAGCAACTTTCAATGAACACGTGTGTATGTGTTTGCTTGCTCTGAAGGTTGAAGGAACAAAGTAATGCATATTTGATGCATCATAACTACGTTATTACTGCAGATAGACAAAAACTTCATAGAACTTCTTTTATAGATCTTTTCAAGTTCTACTAATTGAGTTATTATCATTTTTCACCTAAAGTCATAATTTGAGACGTTATGATCATTTGAAAACGTTCAAACGCTATCAAGAGTATCCTGACCAAGGGTTAATGAGTCAATAAGGATCACGTAATTTCCTCTGAAATTGAAATTGAATAAATGTCACATTTTCATACTCCTGTGAACCTGCGAATTGACTGATCGGCGACACGACAACCACGACGTAACAATATTTGCCTAACTAACTCATCCGGAGAAACTATACGAATCACTCCGTATGCATATATGGAAAATCACCATTGCAATAAAATTCACCTTAGTGCATCGCAATCTGTAAAGCTTTTATAAAACCATCAAATCGAGGTATTTCTCGTAAACACCATTTATTACCTCCGCTGCAGCATGACGTTTGAAGAAAACTCGGAGGAAAAAAAAAACCAATAAATTTTTCTAATAATAAAAATGTATTCGTATCGCGTAAACCTTATGTTGACCGTTTGATTTATTCGATACGGAAGTTCGGTTGGTTTTTTTTCATGCATACGCGTAAAAACCAATAGCTTTTGGGGAAATAATTCAATCTTTTGCTGATACGCAAAAAAAGGACAAAAAAGCGATTACAGAATCCGGGTACCTTTGGTCAAGTGCCAGTGTAACCCTTATCATGCCATATGTCAAATATAATAATTCAAACTTACAAGGCCGTTTTATTTGCCAATGTCAAAGTATCCTTACGATCGATGATCATCAATTAAAAAATGACGCGTGAACCTCGACCAAGGAGGAGATATACGTAAAATGGACATTTGTCCGAATCAAAACCCCGAATACGTAATCTGTATCTTTTAACGTTGCCTTGTAAACAATAAAAAGATAAAAAAACAACTCGTTTATTACTTTAAAAGGCTTTCGGGTGTTCGAATATTTTAAGTTTGCGACGCCGAGTGTAGAAGGAGATATTTACTCGGCCTTTTTTTTTTATCAGCGGAAAAAGCTTTTTTATGGGATTGTATTTTTGCTCGGTGAACTTTGGAAATTAATTTAGAAAATAGATGAGTCATGGGGTAGATTGTATTCGGGAAATCGTAAAAAATAAACCTATGAATAAGTTTCTATGATTTACTCGGCGTGCGATAAGGGAACGATGCGGTATTGATTTTTTCTTTTTATTGTGATTCAATTGAAATATGTTACATCCCCCTACCTCCGCTTATGTTCTCTCGAATACTCATTTTATCGAAGTTTCGGTGCGAAGAAACATCTTGAAGCGAAGTTCAGAAAAATTGAGGTGAAGGATTGCGTAAAATGGCGGATGTTTTGATCGGTGGGTTTGTTTATTGTATTTTACGTTGGAAAAAATGGATTTATGAAAAAATTGATAATAACTGAAAATATTCCTGATGAAATTTCCAATAAATTATGTCATTATATTTATTCACATTGGAAGCGATCTCGAGGAGAAAATTCCAGTATACTTCAACATTATGTGGTTTTCATTTATAACTAAGTGAATTCTCATTTTATGTATCATAACTGGAGAAAAAATGAATTTACGAAAAAATCGACAATCACCAAACATACCCTTGATTAAATTCCTCATAAATAATTTTACATATTTTTTCACGTAGACCTCTTCTTTGAAGAGGAAAACGTGTACAAACTCGAGGTTAAAAAAACATTTCATCTTCGAGAAAATTCAAACGAACAGTCATCGACGATAAACTACAAAGCAATTAGTGCCATCTATGTCAATGAAAAATTACCGGTAAATTTTGTCGTCTAACAAGTGTTCTCGGTGTGAGGCTCAGGAGGTGCTAATGTTGATCCTTCATGTACCTAGAGTGCAATGTAATGTAAAATCTCACGCTATACAAAGAACCGGTTCGAACATGTAGCTAACACGCGTACTAGCGTGACAAACGTGCGACAGCTTCGAAGATTTGGTTTTGGAAGAGTTCTTCGGCGTTTACTCAGGTGCAAATCATTAGATACAATAGACATTCGTCGAATTTTTTTTACATTGCATGAAAAACGTGAAGATTTCAGTTCTCGTGTTAAATCGTAATTAAACTTGGAGTAAAGTTTTATAATGTATAAAAAAATTACATATTTCCGAGAACAATTTCGGTACATGTTCGTAGTATACGCGATGCACGAAATATTCAGCTCGTTCGTGGGAATCGATACGATGGAATTGAATATTAATCCTTTCCGCTCGCTGGAGAATATTATTATTTCTTTTTCGTATAAGAGCTTGGTACAACCCTAAGGCAGCGTGTACGGTCAACCCCGCGAACTAGATTTAGGTTCGTGTTACGCTATGTAGATCGCCTTCGGCTGCTGTAAATATTGTCTCGCTGCGTGCTTCCTCTATTCTACACATTTAATTACCACATTCCAGGTACTTGCATCCAATATGTTCACCGGCGTTTCGATATAGAAATTTTGTATTGTTCTCGCGAGACACGTTGACACGGTATCTTTTCCATGTTCGAGAGCCGCGCGACGAACGCTGAGCGTTTTTTCGATGTTCGCCTCATGCTGATAGCACCAAGTGCATTGGCCGGTTTTCGCGTATAAAAATAAATTAACCTGAGATATGTCGAAATTTCGCCTTCGAAGATGAGTTTCCGTAAGGAGTCGGTTTCTAGAGGGGCAGCTGTCTTGGAATTTTTTATTACTTTTATAAATAGTCCGTGATGGTTCGTGGATTGATTTTCATCACATGACCGTCCAGACTAGAGGTATTAATCGTTATGCTATTAGGAATAAAACAACATCATCAAATCACGCCAATATGTCCGCTGAACCAGACATGTAACGACCTGAGATGTTCGACAAGACGTAAACTTACGGATTAGCTTTATTTTACATCGATGGTGTTTTAGTTTAATGTGTCGACTCGTTTCGAATATCTTTTATGATGGTAACTCCAAAACGGTTCTGGTATTGCGTCATCAAAACCATTTCGTCGTTTTTGGAATTTATTCTTGAAAAGAAGATGAAGAAAATTATGAAGAGTCCGCAAGCTATTTGAGTGTGATAGAGTTTCAAATTTACACTACAAGTAGTATTTCGATGCAAAATTAGCTATAACGTGACTGTCGCGTGGAATTATATTCGTAATGAGCGATATTTGATACCTTATGTGTATATCTTCGGTGTGACACGTGTCATTCTGTTCATGTTTGAGTTGTTTTCACGTGGAATGAGTCGTTTAGCTATTCCCATTGGTACTCCTGTGTTGCTAATATTCTACACAATCATTAAAAGTTCTGCGTTATCAGTCACGTGACACTTGTCTGCAAAAGACACGTGTTGTTTTGTTTTTTGCTTATGTGATACGTTGCCTCAAGAGCACGTGAGTTGTGATATTTGCAGCGAAGGGCGAATGGTTTTTTCATCAGTTCAAAAACGTCATTTCTTTAATAATATCGGTAATTTTATGCGAGACACGTGTCAAATCACACGTGTCAAGATACACGTTGAAATACACGTGTCAACAAAAATGCAAAGTTTTTATCAAGGACTAAAACACATAAACAAGTAAATTGTATGGAGACTGATAACACGTGTCTCATGATAAAATAGCCGCTTCATTCCTTACTTGACACGTGTCATAGTCGAATGACCTTAGTTTGACGTGTAATAAATTGTTCTTTGTAAATACACCACTTATCATAATTCGGTGACACGTGTAACATAGTTTGAAAACGTAATATTCCTCATGTGACACGTGTCATGTTTAAATTTCTGTAATGATCCGTGCTACAAAATATTTTTTGACATGTTTTGTTATTTAATGACACCTGTATTGTTCAAGAACACGTGTTATTCTTTAGGTGACACGTGTTATGACCAAAAGCTCTTAGTTTTATGTACATAGTGATTGTATGTCACCAAAATAAATGGGTATTGTTCAGAAACGTATGTCTTTTGCTGCACATACATGACGCGTGTGATTGTCAGGTGCACATTATGAAGTTGTGTATCTTTCGACTTAATGACTCGTGTAATTCTGTTTGAAAAAAATGTGTTGTACTCGTGCACAACACGTGTCACTTTCAAATACGCATAACTTTTGCATCTTGAATGATTTTTTTCAAGTAGAATGGGCATTACAATCAGTGACACGTGTCAACGTGTTTGAAACACGTGTCATCCACCGTGAGACACGTGTCATTTTGGAGATATTTGTATTGTTTTTATTAAATTATGCGTTTTATTGCACAATACACGTTTTTTTTTTGTCTAACGATGGAAATTTGTGCTGGTTGGCTTTATAATAAGTGAGAACTTGCAAATTCTTGATATTTCATTCATGACGCGAGTCATTTCAAAAATGTGAGTTTTTTTATTGCAATAGCTCAACTTCTGAATTTTCATTCGATGGTATCATTTTAATTTTTATGAACACAGTACTATACCTGTAATCTGCACGTGACACGTGTTGTTTTGCGGATATATCTATCCAAAAATTCTTGTATTTTTTTCATGTAAAAAGTGATACTTCTTCGAGGCATGTACAATTTTGTAGAATACACGTGTAATTCTCTACTTGACACGTGCAATTAAAATCTATATTTTATTATTCCGTCAAACACGTGTCATTTTATCACGATATATGTCATTTAGTTTTATTAAATCCGATTTTTTTCTCTTTTTTATGACTCATACGAGTAATATTTTACTGATCAAAGGAATTTTTTAAGGTCAAGCGTAAACGGTTGGCTTTTGGCATAAATGCAACGTCGAACGAACTACGAACTCGTTCACGAAATTATCTCGTCGATTTTCGTGAAATTTAATCGTCCCCGACGTAAGATACGATACAAATACTAAATAATTACGAACGCGTTAACGACTCCGACATTAGGGACATTCCTAAATACGATAATGTAGCGGTTATTAATAATTTTACGACGTTTAGGTCAACGCAGCGGTTCACCATCTCGTATAGAGGGCTGACCAAGTGACCATCGGTAACCACGCGGAATTCGAGTTCTATCGAAATGTACGCGTTTCTTCTTTTTTTTTCACGAGCTTAACTTTGACGAATTAAGATTGGTAACTTAGGAGAACCAGTTTCGCGTACGGAATATTACCAGCCGCAGGAGCGCCGGATTTAAAATATGGAAACGCGAAGTGTCTCGTATACTAGAGAATTCGTTATTGTCCGATTCAATACCAGTTGCTGAATGGTATTCGTTGTCAACTTTTTGATTGTCGGCGGAATCACGTCAAAGGGTACGAATTTACTTCGCGGAGTTGTTTTTTATTCGTCGTAAAGCCAATTAAATTTCGCATATGTGGAACTGGTTTATCGTTGATAGTGGGCTACCGAAGACGTGTGGGTATACCCGAACACCTACTACTTATGTTTAGGAAATTTAACAAACTGGTTGCACGTCACGAAGACAGTTCCGTTTTTTTATCTACTCGATAAATCGGAGGCGCCGTTATCTGAAAATTTTACGAAAGGCGAGATATCGCGTTGAAGGGAAGAATGTCGAATATGGGTATTTCCACTTTTCAAACGTCGTTAAAGCGGGCATATTTCGGAGTGGAATTCGTGGTAGATGGGTTGTTGACGCGTGATTTATGGAGTTTTTAAAGCATCCAACCAGCGGAGCTATTTTGAGAGAATTCTTCAAAGAGATGATACCTACGCCTACGATCGGAAGATGCCAATTTAGCCAAAAGTACAATGTGACGGTTGTACGTGTGATATACGTAGGTATGATTAAGGCAGAGAAGGTTGAACGAAAAACCATTAACGGTGTTTAGATTACTCGACGACGGGCACGTAGAAATCGCACGAATTAACGGTATCGATTGAAAAACAAACATACTTTAGACCCGAGCACGATATGACATGTCACGAAGCCGACCCTTTTAAATGGTCTCCGAAATTTAAACTAAGGAAATCGATGAGTACTACTGTGGCGATGAGTGATTACCGAGTCGAGTCATTAACCTGCAACCTGCTGCTTTTGACTGGGTAATTTATTAGATGCACTTCACAAAAGGCGAAGAATTATTAAGTCGCGTATACAATAAGTCAATTCGAAAATTATTATGTACGACAAGGTTTCTTTTTCATAGTGTGTTAAGTGTTCTCGAGTCTTTTTTTTCAAGGTATAGCTCAGTAAAGGGTTTGGGTATTGTTATTGAGTACCTCGATCCGAGTCTGAGATGAATTACCGAAGAGATTGGTTCGTTACGGAAATAAATCATCGGATTGGCGGTATATGTCATGTCTGGATTGAGAATTATGCAACAGAGATGATGCCAAGCCCAAAAAGAATACTAGAAAGGGAAATTTGTATCATAAGTGCTACGCAATATGTAATTCAGCATCTCAGAGCCTCCCACTGAGCGGTTCATATCTTGTTACATTTTTAGAAATTATTTTGAATGGTTGAAACATCCTGAGTTTTGATTTTTTTGCCATAACTTCTTTAAGATATAGAAATTTAGAAAAAATCTTCCCACAAAAGTTATAGAACGTAAAAAAGTACAACTTTCTTCTATAGAACTTTTTTTTGTTGGTGGCTTTGCAAAGGAACCAGCGTCAGGGAAACGGGCGTATTTTTTTAAATTGAAGTTTCATCAGTTCACCCCGTCTCCTCCTTCTGTACTCCTTAGATACCAACTGTCTATAGCTCATTCGATTGGTAATTTTATGTAGATTAAAATAGAATATAGCTATTTTTACGGTGGGCTCGATATTTTAG
The DNA here is from genome assembly GCA_003261595.1 of Maconellicoccus hirsutus. Taxonomy (NCBI): domain Eukaryota; kingdom Metazoa; phylum Arthropoda; class Insecta; order Hemiptera; family Pseudococcidae; genus Maconellicoccus; species Maconellicoccus hirsutus. The sequence goes on from QBDW01000714.1 coordinate 14,352, forward strand.
AAGTTATGAGAGAAAAACTGATTTTTTGCCCATTTAGTCAAAAAACTGAAAAAAGCACTAAAATCTTTCTCGAATTTTCAAAAATCTTCAAGTAAAATCACCAGCTTTTTCAAACAGAGAGAAAATCATTAGATGTAGTGATAAAATCATCAAGTTGGCAGCCCAAAATGACTGCACTTGAAGTGCTCCTTCGATAAAAATGTATCTTTGGAATGTATTTCATTATTTGTATTATTTACAGAGACGCAGAAGATGACGACTTCGATGCTGGTAATTTACCACGTTCGGCTTCCATTGATAGTATCGTCGAAACCAAACATTGTGTGAGTTTGGTACGAAGGCTTCCATCACCATTATTACACCGATGTCCGGCATCACCTCCGCCCCGGCCGCATTCGCCAAATACTACACGAAGAGTTAAAAGCAGACGAGCCATTGCATGTAAGTAACTGTTTCGTTACATTCGTGCGCGCGCATCGCGTATCACGCGGAGTGGAGGTGAAACGCGTCAGTCATTTGTTAGCCGCCGTAGCAGTTGGTTGTGTATGGTCGCGTTCAAACGTGATTTTTCTTCCTTCGGTTGTAATTTCACTTCACGGGGTCGTGAATTTTCCGCGGTAATTGGCCGTCACTTATGAAAGGCTTGGAAAATTGCAAAATGGTTGACGCTCGGTTTAAATATTTATTCACGAATGTCCTACGTAGACAAACAAGATACTTAAGATTGACGTGTAATGCTCGTAAAACGCTGCGAATTGTCGGCCGGCATCGTCTTGTTTACCGATATGAAATATGGTAATGCGGGCCGCAATTCAAATAACTTATGGCCGGTCGAGGTGTAATTTTAAGGAGGAATTTCGTCGCTTCGTGTAGTAATTTTAAAAGCTTGGCGAATTCGATTGGCGTTTGACATGCGGTATCGTGCGTTTCTGTATCGTCGAACAAGCTCTGTATCGAGACTAAACGCAGGAAATTAACCACACGAAGGAAAGCGTTTTCGAGACGCATTCGCGTAAAAAGATATTCGTCGAGGAATAACGAAAATCGTAAATTTGTTTTTTTTAATCTCGTAACGTCGTGCCTGGACGAGGACGTATCGAGGGCGTTTGAATGTTGGAATAGTTTACCCCGCAGCTGAATTTTTTCGACGATACGACGGCGTTTCATTAGTGTAGTGTCATAGCTTCGCGTTGGTGGGTGTTTTTTTTTAGCGATATTTTGCAAATGGTGAAGCTAAGGCGTAATTTTTCATAACATTTTACTTCCCTTTTGATTATAAGTCATGCAAATTTTTGCAAATAATTACGAAACGTTTTACAGTTTGCCTAATGTTTTATGTTTTGAGAGAAAATTTTTAAATTATCGGAGGGATTTTTTTTTCGGCGAGAAACTCAAAGCGAAGTTGTTCTTTTATTCATTATTTCGTTGAAACGAAAAAAAAACGCGCGAATCGAACGAAAAACTAGGTAATTTTTCTCGAGGTGAAATTTCTCATTTTCTTAATATATATTTTTCGTGATAAATATACAACTCGACACGTGACCGAAGAAAGTAATATGTACGTTCGCGTGTAATATATAAAAGTACACATAGCGAATTTAAGGCTAAAATGATGAATTTTATTTGCTCCATAGTTGGTTTATTATAATGGGAAAAATTCAACTTATTTTCCCCTATTTTTACTCCGTCAAAGTTTCACTTTGATGAGGAGCACCTAGAAGGGCAGGGAAGTCATTAAATTCTGATTAATATCGCGGACGATTTTGGCACAGGCGAAAAAAAAAATTAACATGCATTAAAAACTTTATCGCTTTGTTTAAAAAGTTGAAACTTTTCGCCGTGAACGAAACTCTTTGCGCGAGTTTGTAAAGCAAACCGAGCCTTGTAATGTTTTATTAAAGGTTGCTTTTTGTATAATTTGAGTACGATTGATAATGGGGAATTTTCAGCGAAATTTTTTGTCACGGTTCGAGTGCTGTAACTTGAACGTGTCTTCTCGGTCCCCTGAACCAGAAGTATTACGCTGTGAAGTGGAAATGAAGAATTTCTGATGTAAGAATCACATTGCGCTGTGGTGGGTATCGGACAGTATCGTGTATCCAATTAATTCGAATTACATCGAGAAAAATTGCGTTTTATTTCAATTCTCGAGATACACGAGGTTTATCGGTAATTAAAACATCGGGAAATTTGTTCTAGTTCGAGTGCATTTTTGTCTTCGTGTAATTTTTAATTAGCTATTGAAATATGCTCGACTATTGTGGGAAGTTTATCTGAGCTAGGAAATTATCTTCGGTTTTGTTCCCCAATATTGCGACGGGATCTCCTGAAAATGTGGTAATTATTGAAAAATTAATTCGTAATCGAGATGAATAATTGTGTAGAAATTTACCTCCTACTGCTTTATATATTGCTGCGGAAATCGCTGCGAAAAATCATCATTAATAGAAACCTCGAAATTAAAATGAGTATTCAAAAAATTCACTTACCCCCTCCTTGGTTCTCTCCCACCCAAATAGCAACTGAAATAATTACAAATTGTATTATCGAGGTATTAGACGTGTCCGAAACAAAATAACTTACATGAATCCAAGCGAGTATATCTTGTCACGAGATCTTTGAATTGATCTGTAAATGAAATTACCGCAGTATTATTCATAATTCATTTTCTAATTATTTTTTTGTGCCAAAAGGGATATATGATTCTAACGAAATGATTTAGTATGCATGAGTCATTCCTTTCTCGTATCGATTTTTAAATCAAATTTCAACAGATATAAATTTCAATTGTTGAAAAAAATTTTGACGAAGTTCCAACAAGATGTAGGTTTTAAACAGCGTCGAAAAACCTGTTAAATTAGTTTTTCTCTTTTGAAAACTATTGAACCTTTGCTTAGTGACGTTTAGTTTTTATCGTTAGAAAACTGCTAAAATAAATTATATATCGTGTAAAAATAGGCTGGTTGAGAGGATGGGGCAGGGGGTAGCTTGTCTCTTCTTGGAATCAAGATTTCAAATTTATCATTATTCTTTTTGGTTGGTAAAATTGTGAATTTTTGTTGTAAAAATTGAAAAAAAAAATCGTCTTCATTTTGCTTGGATAGTGGTGCTTTGCCCCAAAATGAAATGAAACCCATAATTTGAAAAATAGATATGAAATTTTGATCTTTTGAAGAAAAATTTCAATGTGTTAAAAGTAATACAGTAGAACCTCGATTATCCGATCCTAATTGTGGCGGAGAGAGGTCGGATGTGCAAAAAAGTCATATCAATAACAAAAAAAATTGGATGAGAACCTTTATTTAATACTTTGCAGAGAAGCTTTCCTCAAGTAGTAGATATTTAGATACCAAAAAGAACGATTTTTGTTTTTATTTTTCATGAAAAAAAATTTTTATTTTTTTTTTAAGTCATTTAAAAATTTTTGCTTTGGCTCAGTTTTATGGTACAAAAAAGAATAACTGAACCTAAGCAGAAACTTTTGACTGATTTTTTTTGGAAAAAAAAGTGAAATATATTTCAGTCTTTTGATTATTGTTCCGGTCAAAATTCGAAAATTCATCAAGAGACTTTTTTTGTGGGGTTAATCGGAAGAAACCGGATGCATTTTTTAGGTCGGATAATCGAGAAATCGGTTAATCAGGGGTCGGATAATCGAGGTTCTACTGTAAAAGGAATTGAAATTTGTATCTTTTGTTTCCTCGGATAATTCGGTATGAATTTCAATAGGAGGAGGGGATTTGGCTGGTAATCTATCTTTTGAATACTTTCAGTAGTAATATTATCAACTGTTTTATCATGTAAATTAAATGTAAGAAGCTCCCAAAAACGATTAAAATGGTTAATTTTAGTGATGAAGTATACTTATGTATTTCACGACTAAAACATATTCCAAGAAACCATTCAAACGGGTTTTTACTGTTGGAAAACGTCATGACCTTGAACCAGTCACCGTGTATTCGAGTCTTCGAACCAGAAATGTTGGTTTGAAAACCGTAGCTAATGTAAATCACAACTGCAACATCTCCCGAAAAACCAGTCAAACGGGTTTTTACTGTTTGAAAACAGCATGACCTTGAACCAATATCGCGTTTAAAACCAGAAATGTTGGTTGAAAACCACAACTAATGTTTATCGCGACTAAAACATTTTTCAAAGAATCATCCAAACGGATTGTCTGAATTACTTCTTTTTTTTTTCCGGTCGCAAAAATTTTTCCCAATATATTCTTCCCTTCGGTGTTTTTTTCTTATACTCGTACGTTCGTCAGCTTACCGTACACATATTTGGAATACGAAATGTACAAATGTCAGAAATATTGCGAGAATATTCGCTGACAGTTTTAGGGTTGGTTTTTCAACCACCCACGTCCTTCCCCTTGCACCCACCTCGTGTTGACATTTCAGCCGAAATTTACCTTGTATCGACTGCTTCTCGGATTCTTTCAAAGCGGTCTCGTTGTTTTTATTGTACTCCTCCATCCTGCCCAAGAATTTCGTTCCGACGGCGTATGCATTCCTTAAATCTGTATTTTGATTAGAATATTAGTCTATGAAGACAAGGAGAATTTAATTTTGATGAAAATACGTTCATACCATCTCGGAAATATCCCAACCAGTCGTCCACTAATCTATCGACGGGATCACGTTTCTTGAGAATTTGCCCGGTGAAATTGAGGAATTCGTATAAATACTTTTTTTCATTAACTGAGCGAACAATAATTAGTATCGAGAATATAGGTAAAATTATTTTTCATTTGAAACACCTACGTAAACGATTGGTACACGTGCGTCGAGCCAAATTACCGGAATCCGCGTCGATGACGATTAAAACTGAAAAAACAATGCATTAAATTGGTCCACGAATAAAAGTAAATGCGGCGAATTACCTGTCACCGCGGTTAAAAAAATAAGACAAAATTTCCTAATAGTCATCTCGAAGTAGGAAGTTCTCAATTCTTGTTACACGGCGAACGACCGATTCGTCGAGGCGAATAATACTGATATGATATCGCGAAGCTTAATCGTATATCTTTTTAAACGATAAAATTGATAAAGCATAGTTTAGGCGAAATGGAAATTTTTTAAGCTCATTTTTTTCCTGCTTTTTCATCAAAATAGAAACCCCGTGTTACGACGTTGCAATTTCCCATCTTAAACGATTAAATTTATTCGTCGGAGAAAAATTCAAAATTATTCATCAGCGGTGTAAATTGAACGGAATTACGTGATGCGTCTCTCAGCGCGATAACTTAATAAAACGAAGCGAAACGATGAAATACTTTGGTATTAATGAGGTCGTTTCGTGCGGAGACAATTTCGCCAATGTTGATTCCAAGAGAGGAATATTTTTTTCTGAACTTTTCGATGATTTAATGTATCCATTGTTTTGGCAGAAATGTTACCAAGTTCGGCTTTGTTCGGGAATTAACCGCGGTTGATGGTTCGCTGTGGAATCTTACGAAATAAAGGATACTTAAGTGATGTTTCGATGCATTAATGTAGTTCTATTGACAAAACTTGGTTTGGTGGAGTATTCATCTAGGGGGATGAAGATCAAATGCTCTTTGAAAAGTTGTGCCCTATTCTTCTGTCGTTGGGTGGGTAATGGGTATATGCGGCGGAGGAGGGAGGAGGGTAGTGGCAAAGAAGCATAAACTGCAGTAGTACGTTCCCTTTTTTGTTTCAAATTTTCAATTTTGTTCTCTTTTGATGACCTCAGCTGCTCAAATGCTTAAAATGGCTCCTGGTAGGAAAGTTATGAAATCCAAAAAGGTCATTGAAACCTTTCAAACCATTTTATACCGAATTTTAATTTTTTTTGAATTTTTTCCTCGTGTACTCTCCGAGTACAACTTCTTGGGTTTGTTGAAGGGAATTTGCCCCAACCTCCTCTTGTAATCAACGCATACCAACTTTCTACGAAAGTTTCAATTAAATCCAAGGGACAAAATATTCTTGGTATCTGAAAACAAGTAAACATAAGACCGGTTTATATCGATAGCGTGTAATTTATGGTCGCAGAGACCTCGGCATCAAGAGTAAAAATTTACGTACAATTTTTTTTCGCAACTCCAACGCTAAGATGGGTAATTTTACGTAGCCAGGTACTAGAATTATATGCATAGAATAAAACCGGAACACGATGAAATAATTAGATCTCCGCTCGTCATTCCTCGTCCAATTAAATCGCTGAAAGGTACGCGTTTTACGCGGCGCGGATTAGCGACGAGGGGGGCAGGGGCGCGAGTCGGGACATACCGAGGCGGCGATTTTATCAGTTGTCGATCGTATATAGGTTTTATTTGTAAGGTCGTTTGTCTTGCTTAATGTTAAAGCCACAAGAAACAATATTTGTACGCAAATGCGTGTACCTGTATTAGAGGCGACTTCGGAAACGTGTAATCAAGATGGTCGTTCTGGTAGCTTTTGAAAAGAAAACCTGAATTAGAAGTGTTACAATGAAAGAATTCAATAGAAAGAGATGTAAAGAGACGTAGAGAGGCGTGGAATCTAATGTATGTTTTTTTTCGGCAGAGGCGATATAGGCCTACGTGAATTCAAGTTGCCAAGGACGGTAGGTAAATATATTGTTTTGAACGGCGCAATCCGAAACGGTATCGGAACGAAAATATTAGTAGATTTAGGAACCAGAAGGGAAATAATTTTGTGTAAGACGTATAAAAGCATTAACTTTACCCGAAGGGTGTATCTGACAAGGTTAACAACGCTCTTACCAATAGAGTCATCGATGTAGATTTTTTCCACTTTATTCGTAATAAAGCGATTTATATGGATAGGAATTCCTGCTTCGATGATGAACCCGCCACAACCACTCGTTCGAATTCGAACGTCTTCAGCGGAAATGCACCAGAGCGAGTTTGATTCGTAGAAGTGCCATTGCAAATTGCATACGTCAATGGAAGAAATATCGGCGTGAGAAAGGTCAATTTTCGAGATGCGAATCGTTCTCGATGACGTAGACTCGAAAGGAGTCGTTTGTGGTGAATTTCCATAGCTGGTTTATTTAGCGGTGCCAAATCTTCGGGCTTTTTTAATTCTTCCTCAGACAATGTCATATTCCGTGTATGGAGAGGGGGAGTGAGGAGTGTACAGAAATTACGCTTAAGCGAAGTGGCATTTTTTTTAAGCCGCATAAATGAGATTTAAAGTGCGCTTTTTTGGCCGCAAAAAGCATAGAATCGATTTTATGGTGATTTGATGACGTCATCCATGTGTAGCAAATACTTCTAGATATCTGAAGGAAAAAAAAGGGGGGTAGAACATGAATAAGCTTGCAAGTGAGCAGTTTTTTCAAAGTTTACTTGTAGATTGATAGCCACATACTAGTTCAGTGACGATTTCAAGGGGTGAAGTAGAGAGGGGGAGCGGTAGAGGGTAGGAAATTGGATGTCAAAGAAAATAGAGAAAGTTCATTTTGATGAAAAAAATTATTTCTGAAATCTAAGAAAAATTTTCCATCGACGATCTTATGTCATCAAATTGTCAAGCTGACTAAGATCAATGACGTCATTGATTTTACCTCAGTAACAGAATGATGACGTCATTGTTGTTTGGTAAAAACATGTGGAAACTTTTATCCAGATGAAAGTGTGTTAAGTCTGAAGAAAATTTTGTGTTGGCAATTTGGCGTCATAGAATCGTCACGCTAAGGTAGATTAATGACGTCATTGACACAATACAAATTGATGAGATGATGACGTCATCGTTGTAAGGTGAAATAGCATGGGAATTTGGGAAAGCTGAATTGATCTACTGGCGGATTCTGAACAGCTGCATCAAAGTTATCGTATGGATTAATTTTTCCAGTTTTTGATAATTTTTTGAATAATTTTTCATTCATGAAGCTTGAAAATATATCCTTATGAAACCGCAAAAGTGGAATTTTCATTTCTGTCTTTTGATCTCTCATTAATATCCTCATCGGTTTTTTTCCTAGTCAAATAATCTTCTTTGGGCACATTTTCAAATGAATGTTCTTCCTCGGACTCTTGTTCACTTTCCCCCACTTTTTTACCTACCTCTCGTCTTCTTTAGCTAAGTTTAATGATTTCCTTGATCTTTAGACTAGTGGAGTCCTCTGATTTGTAAATTTTCATCCCTCATTAACGAATTCCTTTTTCTCGATGATTATTTTACCGGGCCACATTTCCAGCGCGAAATCAACTAACGCGGATAAAATCAAATTTCTTCGTCACCCCCGCCCTCGAACAACCTTTAAAAATCTCTCTAAACGAAAAAAAAAAAGAAAGAAACTCAATACTCGTGCTTGGCATCTTAACGTACGATTAAAACGTCACTTTATCAACATGTGGTAATAAGATCTATAGGAAACCAAGAGTAAAAAAAATCGCGCCTCGGAATTCTCGGTGGGTAAAAAAATTAACCTAGTTTCGTGGTACACGCGTCTGGTTGAAAGTTGCACAGCGTTTGCAGCGTAGTATTTTACGATTATACAGCGATCTAGGATGTCAATATAATTAATGCTTGTTCGAGTAGCAGCGGCGTCGGATAAGTATATAGACGTATGTATAATTAATCGGCCTATTCCAAAGTGCGTACAAGAACTAGGAACACCGCACATCTGTGGACAGCACGAGCGTGTAATGAAAAAGGAGAAATTGTCGAGAGTTTTCGATGCGTGGTAGATAGTTTTTTTTTTCACCAATAGACACACATCTTGTGGTACATAAACAACTCCAGACCAAACGAAATACCAACAATAAGTCAGCGAACTTCTTAAAAGTTGTATTTTACTACGACAATAAGGTCAATTGACTTGTTCGTATACACCACGCGCAAACAATAAAAAAAAAACTAGTCGCGCAATAGGTTTCTCATCGTCGATAATAACAATTTCGCTGTAGCAAAAAATTTATCGTTTATCCCCATCTTAGGTTGAAGAATGATCGCGATCTTAATAGCTTCTTTCCATACAAAGAAGTGTCTACTCACCGCCGATGACCTTATCGGTGTTGAAAAATTCATCGAAAAATCCTATTTTATCGCCTTTCCAATGTAAAATCGTCACCTTTTTAACATCCTGCGAGCTTTGTCCTTAAACGAAAATAAAATTTCGCCGCATCGTCGAATATAGTTGAATTAACGTTAAAAGAAATCCGTTTACTCGTCAACGTAATTTAAATTGCCAAGTCGTCTGAACGAATAAAATTATAAGTACTTTTCGGTGTAACTTAATTTTTTATAAGAATTTTTCCTAACGAATCGCAGCTTCTATTTTCGATATAACGTCGCTAATAAAGCTGTGTAAAGAAAATTAACGCTAATGATGATAATTTCTCGTGAACTTTAATAAGAAAGTGAACATTTGCGATGAATGTAGTATTTTCTCAGGCAAGACAACAGCCAGATACATATATCATACTTGACAGCACCTCTTCTCGTGAATTTTTCAACAAAAGTTCAATTCGCGAGGCTCAAGACAAATTCCTTCTACTGTGTAGGCGTCGATGGTGAAATTTTTTCGATATTTTTCTCTCATTTTGGGCTCTGTGCTCGGATGTCTTTTTGTCGAGCTCATTTGACGGTGCTTTATTCGTGAGTAACTTCGTTACGAAAATTGGGGCATTGTTTAGGTTTGTTTTTTTTCGTTGGATTGTAGAATTGGGAGTTTTTTTGGCGTTGGGAAATTGTAATAAGAACGATCGTACAGTGTTTCGAATGGAGAAGTATAAACCAAGATTTGAAACGATATAAGCAAGTAAAATTATTTAGGAGGTTCACCAAAAGCGCTAAAAAATATCAAGTACCCCGTCACATCTGTTCTTACAAGGAAACTACTTGAGGTGTCCGGCTCGGATTCGAATGGGAGTTGGATTTTTGAAAAGAGCATGTCAAAAAACCCCCAAAACCAAAATTTTAGCTGTCCAAGTTGACTTTTCGATTTTTGGCGAATTTTTGAAATTTGAAAATTACAAAATTTCGAATAAAAATAAAGAATAATAAAAAAACTCGAAAAATAATTTTAAATCACAAAAAAAATGTTTCCCCCCTAATTCGGACCCCCTGAATCCGAAAATCGCATCGGCGAGCCGTTCTGGAGCCTCCAGCGCGATTTCAATTTTTCTCCAGAAACTTCGAAATGCTCCAGAAGGCGTGCATTTGAGATTGGGCTGCTAAAAACTTGGTTCTCTCTTATTTTCAACCTATTGAACCGACTTGACTACATTTCCGGAAAATTCAAGCCGGACACCTAATGCTTTGCTATGAAAAAACCTGTTTTGGAAGACCTACTCGAGGTGTCCGGCTTGAATTTTCCGGAAATGTAGTCAAGTCGGTTCAATAGGTTGAGAATAAGAGAGAACCAAGTTTTTAGCCGCCCAATCTCAAATGGACGCCTTCTGGAGCATTTC
>QBDW01000715.1:0-12490 GCA_003261595.1 Maconellicoccus hirsutus
TTTAATCGAAATTTCGTAATTTTCAAATTTCAAAAATTCGCCAAAAATCGAAAAGTTGACTTGGGCAGCTGAAATTTTGGTTTTGGGGGTTTTTTGACATGCTCTTTTCAAAAATTCAACTGCCGTTCAAATCCGAGCTGGACACCTCGAGAGGTTCCCATGTTAGATCCACAAAAAAGGGAATTTGCAGACATGACTTTTGTCCTAGAGTGAAGTATGTTGTAAAGGATGTCGAATACTAGGTATACACCAAAATTCAGCTTATCTTCTCGTTTTACAAGCTCAAATGCTAGATTAACTGCACTATTATTGCGTTTTGTAAGTTGATTCGTCAAGGTCGTTCAATTTTGTAATAATGGAAAATCTACTTTACTATTTTTTCATCGTAATGAATCCATTTGATTGGTAACTTCATAATGTTTTGTCAGTTTAATCAAGGTTGTCTGATTCTACGAAAACTAAACCCAATAACTACTTCGTAATTGAAATCCTCATCATACCAAAGCAATTACCATATTTCCACAATCCCTAAAACCCCACATCACTCGGACTTCCTCCAGCCTTACCAAAAACCCATCAGCATTTATTACACGTACCGCCTCCACAGCATTATCGAACCATCGTTGACGATAAAATTCAATTTGGCAACATTTAAAAAACCCTTTACTCGTGTCTGATACTCAACACGCAGAATGGTCACTCGACGAAAACGACAAATTCAATCGTTTAAACAACACCGAACACTACGGTACGCAACGTTTACAAAAGTATCATTCCAGCCCGACGTGACAAGTTTATTAATTTAATAGGAAACTGCGAACCTCGCTCGGAGCTTGTTAACGCGCGTGCCGCTTCGTATCGCAATCGAAAGAAAATCCCATTCGTTCTACGAACACTTGACGTGTGAGTTTTAAAGGTAACGTTATTAAATTTTACACACACTGACCCTTTTGTATATTCGGCCCGCGGCGCCGAAATTAATTTTCTTCGTATCGTATTCGTTTGATGACTAATTTCCACGTACATGTTCACCAATAACCTACGCTCTTTAATATTTATCCGCCGCAAATCTGAATTATCAAAGCTACGATTTACCCTCGCAGTTCAGCCTGAGCCATACAGCATCTCCGTCCAACTCGTAATTGCGCTCTAACCACGCGCGAATCATTAACGAAAAAGATTCAACTTGGTAAAATCGCGTACTCGACGCTAATCTTCGTTGCTTCAACTTCTCCTAATCTCAAATACGAACTGAGACAAGGCGCCGCGAAGCGCTTCAGGTAATCTGTACGAGCTCCCAGAGTATAAAACCTTTTCCAGCCGGAGTTTTACTACTTGTAAATGCACCGAGTAATTTTCCCATCTCGAGTTTTACTTTTATTTTGGCTTTATTTCGTATCTTTCATTCGTACAGACATAACAAATGCTGAAAGTCATTTCCACCAATCATACACATCGGTAACATCAGCTTTCAGAATTATCTTCTTCAATTAGTTGATCTGCGTTTTCAAATTAGTTACACGACCTTGTATAATTTTGAAGAAATCCAACGGTGACGTTTCGAGTCGAAGAGCTCGCCAACGTTCGTTCATAAAAATAACCTCTATCTTTAGAATGAAGGAGCTCGAGAATGCAACGTACACGGAGTTGGCATCTGTGGTAGCTAACTCATCTAATTATTCGTTTTCATTCATGTCTCGAGCTAAATTAAATAGTGGAAGTTGGTTTAGATTCATACGATTTATCGTAAAAATAAAAAAGAAAAGAAAAACGTAGAAACTTAAGTCATACTTTCCATACAACTAACGTGGTTTTTCAAAATAACAATTAAAAGCTGTAGAAATTCCAAAAATTATGAAAAAAACCTTATCGGCACGTTTTTTATGATATAGCTAAAGTGGTTTCTCGATGAGAAAAAAAATTTTAAATCCTGAACTTATAAACAATGACATTACTAAGGATTTACAAAAGATTTTATGTATTTCGTTTCTGAAAAAAATAAAACTTACAAAAATTACTCATATGAAAAAACAACGTTATCACAACGTATTTTTTCTATACGTAAAGTGATTTTTGCCATCAAAACCAAAAATGTACGATAAAAATTACCACTTTTCTTGTCGCTTTTATTTTTACAAAAATACATATTTTCACAGGGTGCCCCAAAAATAAAAAAAATCCAGCATTGTACAGTGTGACCAGGTGTTTGACACTGAAGAATTGAACGAGCATGAAAGAATTCGTCGCCTCATTAAAAAAAGTGAAATTTTTACAGGATGTACCAAAAGGTTTGAATTTTATTTAAAAAAAGGAAAAATAGGGTGTTCGAAAAAAGATTTGACTTTTTTAACATCATTACTTAAAATTTCAATAAAAAATTTTTTCGAAAAATCAAGTTATTTTTTTATTAAAACAAAATAAATTGAATAAATACGAAAAAAAAAACAATTTTTAAACAATTTCATCGTTTCTATAGGGTGTTTCGAAAAGTTTGATAATTTTATGAATAATAATGTCAAAAATCGAAATAAAAAAAAATTAAGCAAATATAAAGATAATTACGAGTACATGGTTAAAAAAATGCGCATTTATACAAGGTGTCCCGAAAAGTTCCAAGAATTGTCGGCAACATACATACAGGGTGTCCAAAATTTCAAATTAAATATCTTTTTTGAAGGCAATTTGAAAAAGTGGTTCACAAAAATCCACAATTCAGACTATATACAGGGTGTCCAAAAATTTCCAGCATTATATAATTCAATTTATGGGTGAGAAGGAGGATTTGAAGCATGAAAAAGTTGGAAATCACGTTCCGTAGTAAATCTAAACTACAAAATTCAACAAACCCTCATCACCAATTAATCTCCAAGACCGATGCACCGTAATTCGCGGGTCAAAAATAATATTCCTTTGATCTATTCCAACCCTCGGCTCGGCCTCAATCCTCAATTCGCAAATCGATACCCCTAAACGATCAAACTACATCGACGCTAATTACACGACCCTTTTGAACACTCGCCCCTCTCGCAACGCCACCTGGTACACGTCGAAAAAATAAAAACTTAATACACCGGTCTCGCTTATCGAAAATATCACCTAAAACTAGTATACGAAACAAGCTTAAAAATCCCTTTGCAACTGCGTTAACTTTACCGAGGCTTCTTCGTCGCACCTCGGGCTTCTTCCTCGACGGCACGGCGGCGCGCCTAAAACGCGTACCTAAAGCTACCGAAATTAAGCCAGCAAGACATTCCGCACAATAATTCACGGCGCGCCACCGCTATACGCGCTATAACTCCACCGACGCAGGATTTACCGTTCAGCCGTACATAAAATTCTCCCATAGTAAACAAAGAAAAGGGAATAAAGTTTGTACAACTACTTAACGACGGACTCTTTATATAAAAGGTGTACCACGCGGAGGCTGTCTTTCGCGAAATTTATAGTAATTACTCCCAAGACGCTATTGCTAATACAACACACATATCCCTCTTCTCACCTCTCTCCCCTTACACACTTTTCGCATCCCACAGCAGCGTAGCCTTTTTAGTACATTACCGCGTCGCGAATAAAATAAAACGTTCGCGTCCCTCATATTTCGCGTAAAAACCTTATCAAGTTGCTTATTTATTATCAAAACGTATATACAACGCCTAAATTCGTACCTATAAATTTGCCTTATTAAGTAAACATACTTTTCTAACCCTTCCACCCGTTCCTCGGACGATAAATCAGAATTAAAACAACCCTTTTTTTTCATATTTTAACGCGCAGATTTTTCAACGCTGAAAAAACCTTGATACCCCAATTTTTATTATTTGAAAATCGTACCGAATCAATTAAATCAGAGTCGTCGACTTTTACAGAAATCTTCAAACATATCGACCTTTATTACAATCGAGATTACAGATCAGTAAACAAAAAGCGTAACGCCAAAGAGCCTTAAAAGTTACCAATGGCGTAAGCCAACTAACGCCAAAGCGACCGAAAAAAAAAGAAATAATAAACCCCCCAATTTTATGCTACACAAATAAAGAGCGTATTTTCTTTTATTTTGCTTTTTACTCGAGAGACGAGTAGAAAAGCGCAGCTATTAGATATATATTTTTCATTCCGGATGGATTCCTTCCCTTAATACTGTTAATAAGAAAAGCTTCTTTTATCGAATACGGTCATCGCGCCGCCAACCAAATCCCTTAATCGACTTATTCCTTTTTGTTAGATACACACACATACACAACTTTCGTCGTCGTCTGTCTTCGATGCCGCTGCATGCGTCGTATTTATTTGGTAAATTTACAAATTCGCCGAATCGAAATTCTTCCAGTAATTTAATCTTTGAATTTGGCATGAAATAGATTAAAAAATGCAGAATCGAATTAAAACTAAAGAGCATAGCACATTACCTATTTTTCAGATTTTTCAATTTCTTTACCTCTCCCCTCTCCCCTCACTTTCACAAAAAAGACCTGACAGTAAAAAATTTCTTGAGTATACTGACGTAATTACGCATCTATAAGCCAGAAATCAGAATTTTTGGAATTTAGGCAAATTTTAAACTCCCTTGAAAACCACTTCTAGGTGGCATTTTTAGAGCTAAATCAAAAGATATTTTTTTCGTTAGAATATTTTTTAACGTGCTTAGAAGACAAATAAGAAAAAAAAACTTCATATGCAATAACCCAAAAAAATTGATAGTTTTCGCGTAAAAAATTACTAAAATTCGCTAACGTACGCCCGTCAAGTTGATACCGGCCACTGTGTACTAGCGGAGGTTGTACGTTTACGCGACACGTCCGCGGTCCCTGATACGAACCGCCGCGGTTGCGTTTTCGAGGTGACGCGGTAGTAACGCGTAAACGTGCATCTTCCACTATGCGCGGTGGCCGCATCAACTTGACGGGCGTACATTTACAAGTTTCGATATTTTTTCACGCGAAAACTATCGATTTTTTCGGTACATCGCATATCAAGTTTTTTCTTCTAATTAACCTTTTAAACACGTTAAAAAATGTTTCGACGAAAAATAAATTTTTTCCGGTTGTATCTCCTTCCTCAGGCAATAATTGGCAACACTGCTGCAAATTTTCAATTTCGATCATATTTTTCAAATATCACCCAATCGATTAATCAATATTGTGACTATTAATAAATCAATTTTGAAAGTGATGACAAAATTTTGCAATTTTTTCCCATAAAAACACCATCTTCAAATTTTCAGCTGGAAAGTAGCTGATAAAAATTTTCTCCACTTGAAAAACCAATACCGCGGTTGAATTCAGATTCTCAAAAAACCCCTTTTTTAAGCCCTATTCATCTTCGATTTCACACCCCTTTTGAGGGTAAAAACGCAAAAAATACGATTTTTTCGAAAAGTACGTTTCTCTGAGGGGTCATAGCTCCATTTGGAAAAGAGCTTGGGAGCTAAAAATTTCTATGGATAGTTTCAACTCGACCTCAACAGAATAACGAAAATTTCAGCCAAATCAAAGGCCCTTGGTTTCTTTTGGTCCCTCTTAAATTGAATAATTTGGTCTTTCAGGAGCCCCTTAAATAACAAAAACTCCACTTAATACGCCAACTATCCCTCCAATCGAAAAAATTCTCAAACGAAAGTTATTCTCCGAAGAATACAAAACGATTTTGTATTTTACGAAAATTCCATTAAGAGCTCCTCCCCCCCTTCATACATTTAAATAATACCTCCGAAATGTAGGCGATGTTTAAAAATCTCGTAAAAAATAAGACGTACTATAATTTTTCTACGTAATTAATTTTCACGAGGACGCGTAGATTACGATTTAGGTTTCCTTCTCCCCTCACCCCCTCCTCAAGACTATTTCTTCGTTGAGTATACGATTTCGCCAATCTTCGATAATTTTTTAATATTCTTTATATCGATTAGATATACTTCTGGGTTGATGAAAATTAAAAATACCACTTTCCGGATCATCGTTGGTTTTGAAACATGCTAATATGTGATTAGATTTCAGCTATAGATAAAAATTAAATTCAATACGATCTCTCGGGTCATTTTTTCCTTAGATGGAAACCAATCACTGAGAGCTAAATTTTCACGAGGACTAAAAACACACGCGTTCCAACAAACTCCATTTTACGCCTTTCTCCGCGCGACCGAAAAACACCACGACAAAGGCATTTTCGATGTACGAAAAAACCAGACGTTTTGTGAAAACTAACGCGAGATATTTTTTATCATTTTAAATCATCCGTACCCAGCATCGCGATAAAATTACATCGTTCCAATCCCACGGTCACCTTTTTTCGCGTGTCCCAAACACCCGAATTTATACAAAAGAACACCGTCGAATTTTCCGCTCGTGTATACCTTCAATAGCAAGGTGTTTCATCCAAGGTCATAAAAGCTCGTCCAATCGAATATTAAAATCCTCCGGTCGAGCTAATTTTTCTCCGAATATTTTCACAAAGCGTCGCGACGCTAGGAATTCTTTATCGCGTACAATTTTATTACGCCATGTACGCGATACCCTCATCGCTATTTCATTTACGCCGCACCGCCGCAACATCACGTCGTCGTACGTACACAATACCCCACCAAACCTACGTCGCCAAATATTACAAAATCGTGCCACATCCGCGGCCCCAAAAAGGTCTCCACACGAATACAGCTTACGACCGTCATAAAAGCTCAATCCATACGCGGGGCAAGAATCTAACCATCGATGGCGATTGTTAATCGAAAAACTTCTCCGACAATAGTAAAAAATAAACGCGAGGTTTTGGCGTTTTTTTTATTATCGCCATGACCGAAGGTTATCTCGTAAAGGGGTATTTTTCACCCATCTCTCGACATCCTCACTTGTTACGCCCACCCTACAATTTCACCCCGTGAAATACGCCCTGATGACAATTTAAATCACATATAACGTGTCCCAACGCGAAAAAAAAAATTTCATCGCGAAAATTCAACGTTTTGTGTATGTAATTTCACGTCGAATGTATTTTTTTCTTTTTTTTTTTTTAATAATTCAACGGACATTTTTCAACGATCATTTATCATAAATTATTCCGCGTTCGGGGAAAAAAATCAGTGTACCCACGCGATATAGTTATTAAAAAAGAGCTCGTATTAATTCGTACGTTGAAAATTTAACGTGTGTACTTACATGGCTCCGACATATAAATTATCCCGTCGTTCGTCCAGGTAAAACGTCCGGTAGTACAATTTTCCGCAGGAGAAATCACGGACATGATCTGTAAAAGAGATATTTTTCGTTAATAATTAAATAATTTGTCACAAAAAACAAATAAAACGTAAAAAAAACAGTACAGTTTGAATAATTAATGAGCACGTGAAAATTGATCCAAATCGACGCCTTTCGAAACGTTTGATTTAAATCAACGACATAGAATTAATTTAGGGAAAAAAGAAAGGGAGGGAGGAGGTGGGGGTAAATTTGGACTAAAAAAATATTAATCACTGCTTTTCGTAATCGGAAGAAGGTACAAAAAAGGGTAAATTTTGGACAAAAATGAACAATTCGGAATAATTTCATATTAATTCTAAAAACAATAGTCATAAATAACAAACGTAATTAAATTGCAGGCATATCATTGAAATTACATTACATCTTTTAAAATTTTCGGTTCAGGTTAAGAGGGTATTCAGACGCTCAACACCCTCCCCCCCCAAACTGAATGAAATTATAAAATGTATTTCTTGCAAAGATAGATTTCAATTTTCAGAAAATTTCACCGATTTGCTCAAAATTGAACAAAGTAGCCAAAAAAAACAAGCAGCAAAAATACTTCTTAAAATTCGTTGGAATTTTTTTAGGTAATTTTTACATCATTTTAATTTTTTACACACTTCTAAAATTATTCTGAAATTATTTTAAAATTAACTTTTAATAAATTAATTCTAAGTCATTTTCAAATAAAAAATATTTAAATCATTTTAATACTATTTATAAATTATTTTTCCAATTTAAACCAATAATTAAGAAGAATTGTTTCAAATCGTAAAAAATTACAAGAATCTCCAAACAGATTGATGGCGTCATCAATTCTTTGGGAAATTTTTCCATCAGTTGGGGGATGGAGAAGCAAACAGAGGGGAAGAGGGAGAGAAGCTGTAAACAAAATCAGTTTGATTAATTGACAAAATATGAATTGAAGAAAATTTTTCTAAATTAACAAGATTTTTTAAAAATCCGAGAAAAACACTTTTGCGTCATTTTACTAAATCAATTACGAGGTCATTGTCTAATGACGTCACATGTCCGATTCTGCTGCGAATTAGTGACGTAATTTTCGGTACAAGATAAATGCCACGAAGGTACATGCAGGAACTGAAATCGATAAGGACAATTTTTTTTCAATTTTTGATAATTTTTCGAGATATTTTTAAACTTTTCTGTAAAATATCAACGAGAAATAATTTTAATTTTGGAGCAAGTTGAAAAATTCAACATTCTTTTGGGTATTTTTTGCTAAACCTAGGGCTGCTAATTTAGAAAAAAATCGATTAGTCGATTTTGAAAAATTCGACCAATTTGCGATTTAATCGATCAAATCGATTTAAGTCGGTTAATCGACTCGATCGTTGAACTCGATCAACTCAAATCGATTCGACAAACTCGATCGACTTGACCTGCATGAGCACGAATCGATTAAAAATCGATCTGAATTGATTGCAGTCTACTCATATAATTCAAATCGATAAAACTTGAAAATATCAACTTGATCGATTGATCGATTTGCCTGCTCAAGTCGATTTTTATTAAAAATCAATCGATTAATCGGTTCGAATCAATAGCTCAAGTTGAGACTCAAAACCGCTGTTAATTTTAAAAATTCCTACTCCGCAGTACCTCTCACATAAAGTGCACTCGTCTAACCTAAAATGCACTTAGGTCGCGTCAAAGATAAACCACCAGACTGGACTTTTCGTTTTACATCCTTCGTCGCTCGACTGCTTGAATAAACACCTAAAATACACGTGTACGTAGCAGGTTTAGGTAGGCGAAGTCGAGATCAACCGACATCAGAATTTTCCAGCAGATAAGAAGTCGATCGTCGTAAGTGACGTTAACCTAACGTCGAATGTAGAACTCTCTCGAAATTAAACCGGCGACTGAATAATTTAACGAATAAACCGAATCAGATGAGATTACGTCATTTTATGAACACGAAATAATTGACTCGATTATTTTTTATCAGCGATTGAAAGCACAAGTCGCAGAATTCACTGAAATCAATATATTTGAATAAGCTTATCTAACTACTCGAAACATGCGCGAATTTCGTAGCAGAATAAAGCTACAACGAATAAACAATAAATACAATTAAACATAATGTACTGATTTAAGGCTACGGAAATCTAATTATCAAGACTGAAATATTTTCCATTTCGTGCGAATCGTCGAATCGCCTCATGCTTCTTCTAAACACGTATAATTTGCGAATCATCGACGCCATGGGGTGAAGCTGGTTGGAGGGCAGGATTGCGTCCTATAGTTGGCGTGCGACTTCGTATTCGTATATATTGCGAAGGCGGCGACGATGACGGCGGATGATGGGGCACAATTCCAGCCACGGAGGTGGCGATTACGCAAATAACGAGAGATAAAATGATCTAAAAAAATGAATCGTGAAAAAATTGATAAAAAAATTGAACAAAAAATAATTCGTACTTTTTATCTTTTTTAATCAACTAGCTTAAAAAATTTTTATTTTTCGAGTTAAATATTTTTCATTTCTCCAATAAATGAGCGTTTTATTTGGAATTAAAATACTGAATTGCTGAATGCCAGAGACCCCCTTCCCTTTCCTACCACAATTGACGTAATAACCTATTTTTAAAAATTTACGGGAAAACCAACAAAAAAATTACAGTTTGCGAGAAGGGTACTTAACGGAATTTTTTTTTTAACACTACTTTTTCACTACGTTTTTACTGAACTTTTAAAAATCTTTCAATGAGGTCAAATTTCAGATCAGCAAACAATTTTGTATTTAAAGAAAAAAATTGAATTAAAATCATAAAAAAATAAACGCATTATACGCTTATTTAAAAAAAATACATGAAGTCACATATTCAAACAATGCTGCCAATTAATAAAAAATTACTAGTCATTGTTATCAAAAATACACAATTTTCGTGTAATTGTATCAAAAATATTTCGCGCTTTCAAACTTTCATTCCTGAACTATTTTATGACAAAATTTTCAGCTTTTTCACTACTTTTACTACTTTCATTACATGTTGAATACCTTGAAGAAGGTTTAACGTTCATGGGAGGTTAAGCCATGAAAAGAAATACCACAAAAAATGCATCGTACTTCTCCTTGGAATCTCACGTGAAGAAATTCATCAAATTGAGCAATTAAAGCAGTGCAGTCAATCCATGAAAATGAAAAAATTTCAAATAAAACATTTTTTCCCTTTTTTAAAGTGGTAGATTTCAAATATTGGGTCATTTTTTGATAAAGCTTCTTTTCACCGGTTTCACAGGATCAAAAAAAAATTAAAATTTTGCACCACATTGACCAAAACGAGTAAAAGGGGACGACATAGATTCCAAATCATATCATCATTTGCCAATAAGACTCCCTCCAAGGCCCTCACCTACACCCAAGAATCTCAAAAAAAATTGCTTAATTACTCATTATAAAGATTTTTATTTTGTAGAAGTAAAAAATCTTTATAATTAAATTATGGCATATGACGCCGAAAGTAAATTGTTCATCAATTCAGTTGATTACTCATTTTTGCCTCGCGAAATAAACCAGTTCCGGAGGCCGGATCGAAAAAACGTGATTTTCCGCATCAAAATCACAAAGTAGTATAAAAATCTGTCAAAAACCCAATTTAAAAAAAAACGACATTTTTTGAATTTTAACCATTTAAATATTATTTAAAAAAAAAAATAAATTGATGAATTGACCAAATTATTAAAAATCTCGAAAAAATATCAACATTTTAATAAAAAATTAATTTTTACTTGAACATAAATATCTAAATGACCAATTCAATTGTAAACCAAAATAATAAAAAATACGAATATTAAAAAAAATGTACACATTCGTAGCAAAAGAAAAAACCAAAACTTACTAAAATCTTCATCTTTCACGAAGTCAACTCGAGAACACAAAATAAAACCAACACGTCTAAGGAGAATGAAGGAAAATGAATAATAAAATCACACCATCGATTTCACTCCTTCTATAGGAAAAAACACGACTGCTTCGTTTAATTCGCGAAAAATAAAAAATACGCTAAAATGATTACCTTCTTATCAAAGGTAAAAAATATGGTAACAAAGGTCAACCTTGTAAAAAGCGAATAATTCGTTGACACGATTACGTACTGCAAAACGTCCAATTACGATAAAAATTACGTAAATAACGAAATAAATGAAATCATGTAGATGTACCTCAATTAAATATTTCCCTGTTCTACAGATTATCTCGTATTATCGAGTTCGTTCTTTTATCGTAATTAAACTTGACTTTCGTTTCTTTACAAGACACTTAACGCGAAAAATGCAGCGAATAGAAGGGCAAATTTTGATTTTAAAAGCGACAAATTTGATTTTCAAATAAAAAATATTTGAATCATTTTAAAATTATTTATAAATTATTCTTCCAATTTAAGCAAATAATTAAGAAGAATTGTTTCAAATCGTAAAAAATTACAAGAATCTCCAAACAGATTGATAACGTCATCAATTCTTTGGGAAATTTTTCCATCAGTTGGGGGATGGAGAAGCAAACAGAGGGGAAGAGGGAGAGAAGCTGTAAACAAAATCAGTTTGATTAATTGACAAAATATGAATTGAAGAAAATTTTTCTAAATTAAGATCTTTTAAAAATCCGAGAAAAACACTTTTGCGTCATTTTACTAAATCAATTACGGGTCATTGTCTAATGACGTCACATGTCCGATTCTGCTGCGAATTAGTGACGTAATTTTCGGTACAAGATAAATGCCACGAAGGTACATGCAGGAACTGAAATCGATAAGGACAATTTTTTTTCAATTTTTGATAATTTTTCGAGATATTTTTAAACTTTTCTGTAAAATATCAACGAGAAATAATTTTAATTTTGGAGCAAGTTGAAAAATTCAACATTCTTTTGGGTATTTTTTGCTAAACCCAGGGCTGCTAAATTAGAAAAAAATCAATTAGTCGATTTTGAAAAATTCGATCAATTTGCGATTTAATCGATCAAATCGATTTTAGTCGGTTAATCGACTCGATCGTTGAACTCGATTAACCGAAATCGATTTAATTGATTCGAATAGACTCAAATCGATTTGACAAACTTGATCGACTCGCCCTGCATGAGCACAAATCGATTAAAAATCGATCTAAATTGATTGCAGTCTACTCATATAATTCAAATCGATAAAACTTGAAAATATCAACTCGATCGATTGATCGATTTGCCTGCTCAAGTCGATTTTCATTAAAAATCAATCGATTAATCGGTTCGAATCAAT
>QBDW01000717.1:0-13247 GCA_003261595.1 Maconellicoccus hirsutus
CTCATAATTTATGGAACCTAAACCCCCCCCCCCCAACGAACAATCCTAAAACCGGCCCTGTTGCATCATAAATTGACATTTGCAATAATTTCGCCGTCATTCGCTTTTCCGTAATAACGGTAATTTACCCCAACTGCTATAAACTTCTGATTTAGATCTCAGTCAAAGGGTAGAAAAGAGTTTTGTAACGTCAATTACGATTGAGAGTTATTATGAATAGAAAAAAAAGTTTTTAGGAATAGAAAAAAAAAGGAATGTACGGTAGCATTAAAATAGGTGGTTTGCGCCGAAGAGACGAAAATTTTGGTAAATAATTGCCTCGATTAAATCGTGAAAGATGGCGAAACATCGTTCACATATTAATCCATAAAGTCGCCATTTTACCCTCGTTTTAATTTTTTTTAATTTCACTTCAATACGTTCGATGCGTCTCGCTCTTCGAAAAAAACTGCGTACAGTCAAACCATCGAGGGATGCAAAACGTTTCTATGGCGCCACCCTCTTCTAATGCATCGTTCTCTGGAGCCTATTTTGCGAGAATATATGGACGTTTATTTTGAACTGAGCTGTTTTCCGCGAAAATCGCGAGGGTAGCTCGACTTCAAAACACATATCGAATTGTACTTTTTGTTCGTTTAGCAAGCTCAACCTGCCGCCAATAAATTGACTGAGAAAACCGAAATTTCGGCCGAGAATCGTGCGAACGCACGCGAAACGCGTGGTGACGTCGTCGAAGCTACAGCAGGAAGTAATCATCAACACGTATACGCAACGACCTCGAAAAATTTTCAAAACCTAAGACGTAAATATGGCGTTTGTACACCCTATGACGCCGTCGCCGGTACCGGTGACGATTGGCTAGAGGGCGGTAAAAGGTGTAGAAGGGTGGCGAACGGAATGGGGTCAACGTTAACGACACGATTACTTTTCTCAGTCGATGTAATATTGCGTCATCGAGACGAGATCGCGACTATTTCGGGGGCCGCGAATGCGAACGTGTTAGTACGAGGTAAAGGGGGAGGGGGTCAAGGAGTAACGAAGGGGCGAGCCGAAGCGAAGTATCGAAAAAGAAGGCGAGGGGGTTCGTACGGAGGCGAATTTTGGGGCGTATTTTCGCCGAGGTATTTTGGCGGAGGGCGAAATTCGCCTTGGGGCGTGTGTGTGGCGCGTGTCGAGAGGACAGTGGCTGGAGTGGAGCACGGCGACAGGATTTGGGATTTTATCGGCCGTCCGATTCTTTGTTCTGACGTCGCGGACTCGCGTTGTACGGTGAACTATATAAGTTATTATTTTATTCGACCTTCCGTACGGTTGTCGGTGCGCTAGTGAGCGTGTGTTGGCGAGAAGGATGAGACACGGCGGAGGGAGCAAGTTCAACGCACCTTATACCTTCTGACCTAAATAACGCACACAGTGGCGCGCAAATACATGCACGTACGCTGGCCGTAGCCACTACATAGTACATACGCGTTTCTCTACGGCAACACAACACGATCGCAAGAGCCGCGCGCCTCACCCGCGAGAACGCGAAACCGCCGCTAAAATAGAAATAGCAACGATCAGTATCGCGCTATTTTTCTGTACGTAGCCGCCTGCCTACGTAGTGCGGAATTCTCCGGTGTTGTTTTTTTCGTTTCGTAGTCGTTTACGTTTTTTTTTCGCGAGTTTCCCGATTTTTCAATTTTTCCGAATCGCCTTGTCGTCGGTGTTACGTGTTTGACACGTGTCTGGATGCGTTTTTGGTAGAAATCTTGCGGCGATTTTTTTTGTCCATGTTGAATCATACGCATGGTTTTGATTCGACGAATGATGTAGTCGTGACGTGATGGTTTTCCGTTGGCTCTCGACATGATATTTAGACGATGAACGAAGGGTGTCTGTGAAGGGTCGTGTCGTATGCATGGGAGCGGAATATCCTCCGCCAAGGGATCCGAGCTGGTGTGTCGGACGTTGTACTCGTGATCGCGAACCGATCCCTCAAATTATTCGTAACTTGGAAACTCTCACGTAAGTGGTGTTTTTTTAATTTTTTTTCATTTTTTCACGACCACTTACATAACCTGGTGATTTTTCGGCGCTTTGGGACGTCGACGGCGCGTATTTTTACTTCATCATTTTTTTTAATTGAAGTAATTTTCTGCCTCCCAAGGTCGAGTAGATTGTGAGCGAAATTGACGACGTTGCCGCACGCGTCATCGTTGGCCGCAACCGATGACCGTGAAAAGGGGAAAGGCTGTACGGTACCTTTGGAGGGAATTTTTTTGAGGCAATGGGTCTTACATGTGATGATAATTGAAACGATTTCGCGTACGCTTGAAAAATAAAGCGATCTGCGTGGTGACCGGTAGTGTTGTGGAAACAATTGATCGAAGATGATGACGTCATCGTGTCGTCTTAGTCCTCCATACGTGCGTACTCTTTTGTCATTCTGAAATCGAGATTGCTGAAAATATCGAAGAAATCCGAAATACCTACACACGGCGTTTGGTTTCAAAAAATGCGTGATTTGACAAAAAACATCGATACCGGTCTTTTAATTGATTCGGTCGTATAACGGAAATCAGCCAATTGGGAAAAAATTCCGTAGAAGAAGGATCTAATTGGTTCTAGGCGTGGATCCGGAACTGAATTTTGAAAGGAAGAATAAAATTATTGAGGGAAATTTATTTATAATTTTTTCCCATAATTAAGGTATTTCCCTATTTTCGATAGCGTGAAGAATAAATCCCCCTTTGGCAATAGCACGAAAAGCACCGTAACTAAAAAAAGTATTTTCAGCGTCAAGAATGCGGGGGGGGGGGAGATTGCGTTCTAGATTAGGGGATGATGAGTGTGGCACCATTTTGTAAGGAAAATGGTGATTTCCGAAGGTATTGAGTTTTGTTTTGTTTTTCACCTCGAGTGAATCTCTACGAAGAATTTATTGCGGAAAAAATTTACAACATTTCTTTCATCTCGACTGAAATGTTTTTTAGGTGGGGCAGAGGAGAGATACGTTGTAATACTTAGCTAAGCAAGTGGAGGTGCTCTTGACAGGGGCGAGGAGACGTTTCATACGTGATGAAGCTGTACTTTTAAAGAAAGCTTTCTATGGTTTTTTCCGCGAAGCGTACCTGAACTCCCCTCCCCTCTCCCCGATGTGTTAAATCCGTTTTTTTAATACTTATTTTTTAAGTTCTAAAATTTAAATATTGTTGAAAAAAGAATTCCTTAAAAAAAATTATGACGCCAGCATCGAATTTGCGGATTGAAATTTTTACTCGAAAGTAAGCCCAACTCGTATAATTTTGGAATAAAATAACCGCAAAAATGTAAAAAATTGAGAAAACTTGTGAATTTTATTTGAAAGGTTCATGGCGCGTGATAAAAATCGCGCGTATATTTCAAAGAATTACGTAGGCGCGTTTATTGAAGAGACAAGCGCTAGAAAGAACGAGATATTCTTGCGAGTACGCGTATTTTGTCATTTCGTCAACGTAGATTTTTAGCTTTTCTTTTTTTTTCGATTAGTTCTTATCGCGTGGTCGACTTTCACTCGAATTTCGCGTCATCGACGACAATACACGGCTGGTAAAATTGTCGCAAATTTATGCGTTCGCGTATATGCAGCTGGAAGACGTGGGAGGGAGGTGTGCGGACGAGGCGATATCTAATTTCGCATGCGTATTTGTGCCTCATTATGCGAACGAAACGTCGGTAAATTTTACGAGCCGAGGATTTGGTCGATTATCGGTGGAAAGTTGATAAATAACGGACTAGGGTGTTCCGTTCGTGCAAAGTAACGGTTCTTCGATAGTTATTTCCAGCATTGAAATTCAATCGGTTGGCGTGTTATTGGAGACGGTTCTTGGATGGTTGGAGAGCTCGGTGTTGATGAGGGTTGAGCTTTGATGACGTCGTTAGTTGGGTTTCGATTGGATTAGTAGTTGTGGTTTGATTGGAGGGAAAGATTTCCAGCTGATGAGTTTAAAATGGCGGAGGAGTCGAAGAGGTAATAGCGTGATGGTTGCAGAGCTTGTGGGATGGTTTGAATTGGTGAAGTGGTGGATTAGATGTTGGGAAAATGGTGGAAGAACGTGTATAGGAGATGAGAACCATAGCAGGTGTAATGATTTGTGTAAAAGCAGCGAATTCCTCGTAACAGGCGAAGAATCGAGGAAGGTGACGCAGTTGATGAATTGGTTGGAATTGGTTAAATGCAAATCCCAATAGCGGCGTCGTTGTAGTATCCATCGAAATGAGCTCCATCGCAAAATCTCAATAACTTGGTGTTCCTCCATAAGGTAACCTTGAATGGTTCCAGCAAATGTTCTCTCCACTATGTGCTCCATGTAGACAAATAGACTCCTGACTTTCGTTCGATACATATCTCGAGATGGCGGAGTCTCGTGGTTAACTATCCCTTCGGAGGTTTCGCACGTGCGATCGTACATCGAGCATCGATGGAAACAGGAACTCGGGCCAGCATGCGAAAAAGAAAATTCATCGCAACGTAGGTACGTGCCCGCGCCGCGTAGTGTCACTACTTCGAAGCGCAGTCAAAACAACAATAGCACCGTCGAAGCGCGATAAACGCTGCGGAGGATACGGCACATCGAAGGCACCACCTCCGCTCGCTGTTCTCCGTTACGATACGCGGCGCGGTATCCGACATGACGCGGAGTTGTGGTTGTTATTGCCGTTGTGCAAAGTTAGCACCATCGGCAAGGTCTCCCCTCATTAGTTGCTGAAAAGTGAAAGTCAACAACTTGGTTATTCCGCGGCCACCGCGCGCCCTCCCGTTCGCTCTTTTATATTCACGATTGGAAGACGAACGCGGAGGCGCGCGGGGAGCGGACATTACATGCGGTGTACGCGTATAGAAAGAGAGAATGAAAAAAAAAACCAGTACCACCTCCAAACGTTATGGGTCCTATGTACAATTGGCATTGAACCGAACGCCGCCGCGTACACATTGCTGGTTAAGATCAATGAACTTGTTGGAAATGGGGACGCGGTCCGCGAGCCGCAGCGCCATATTGGCCGCATAGGCATAGCGCTGGCTAAATGAGTATTCGTGCGCAGTGGCAAAGGGAAGGCTTAAGTGTACCGTTGATCTACGATGACGACGTTGATGCGAATTACGTAAAATCTTCTCTCTCTCTCTCCTCTTCCATTTGGCGTTGGTGAAAGAGAGAAACCATCTATACAATAACGAGGAAGAAAGAATTCAATTTCTCTTTCATTACGTGGAAGTCTTTCTTGTGTAAGACTTGGTTAGCCAGTTTTGTACTGCGAAATGTAGCTGAAGGTAGATTCCATTATGCAGGTGGTATACTTCGTGCATCTGCGATAGATTTTAATCGCCTATAAAAGCTTCGCTCGATTCGTGGAAAGTGCAATTTATTGGTTTTCGCGCATATTACGAAGCAGCTGTACAAGATGGCGGAAAAGTGATCCGGATCTGTGATAATTTTACGACGGTTGATTACTCCGCGAGAATTTGCCAGTGAACCTGGAGTATCATCCCTTTGGTAATTCTTTTTTGCCAACTCGATACATCATGGAACCGAAATCTGCGTAGGTGTGGCAGCGTAATACAAAAGGTGGTCAGCGAGAATGGTCGATGTTCCACTTCGCAGATGGTCACATATTTGTGAAACGTTAGTGGAACTTCGGTCGCGAACTTAGCCACACACGTGTGCAATAGAACCCGAGGTCGATCACCGTGAAGGCCACTGACTCGCAGAGATATAAAAGCTCAAAAAAACCGTTTCGTATCGAGATGTACCAAAAGTACACGATTTACTCGGAAATGCCACCACGACGATATGACCGTCGCAATGTGCCATCAAAGGTTCTCTTGGTGACTTTTGAAATAAAAGTTGGATGTTGGGGTTGTGAAAAATCTTCACATTTGGAAGGACTTCTCTTTGGCATCTTGTAATCGCAGCTCGTTAAAATAGGCCATCCGACGATGGATGGGATAAATTCGCTGAAACGGTGGCCTAACGGATCTCCCATCATTGAACTAAACAAATATCGGTAACATTGACAATCGAAGAACGGTAATAGTTCAACGTCGCAGAATGATTAAAATGCGAAGAAAAAATTAGAGGCCTATATACTCGTATAATAGAAGAGAAGAAGAAAAAAAACCTAGTCCCCGCGTTAAAACAGTCGTTAATGTTAATGTTAATGATGATGAACCTCCTTGAACCGGCGCGCAACGAACTAACGCTGTAACGCGGCGCGTTCGTATCAAGTGTGCGGCGTTGCGTTTGCGCGACGCCACGGTGCCAAAAGAGCGAGAGAGGAGTTTGCGTCGAACGGTAACGCAGAGTGAGCGGAGGAGGCGGCGGACGCGAATACTGCGTTAGATCAGTGGCGCGTTTCAATCGGGCCAAGGTATTACCGTCACCCTGGGCTTGGGCACGGGCATCAGGTATATGGTATACCTGAGCCTGCGTTCCCTCCGCCGCGCTTCGAACATAGTCGACGGACGACGGTGTGTCGCTATTTTTACGCCTATCCAGATACTAAGTACTAGATGTGAAAAAATTTCAACGAGTACGGCGTTCAGGGACGAGGCCCGTTAGGTACGATGCCCTTTTGCAAGCGGTGTACCCGCGCGCGTCACCGTACCTAATGAGCAAGACGATAATCCGATTAACTCGTTAGAAGGGCTGAGATGATTGTGAGCCGGTTTGAGCGATGGTAATGAAGTAAAATTAACCGAGTTGGGTACGAGTCAGGGTTACGTGTCAACGACACGACGCGACGCGTTGCCTTGAGAGATGGTGCCGGATCAAGGAGATACCATCGTGGATGGTGTGTTTTGTGGAGATCTATGTAGGATGTACAGGGATTTTCGCAGGGTGGAGACTGATGTAAGATTGTAATACTGTCCGGTGTTCATTGTGTGAATGTGTATATGGGATGTCTTGCTAGTGAGTAGTGAGGTGACGACCGAGCCTGAACGTGCCGACGTCGGCCAGTTCATGGGTCTGTGTGTGTCTGTGTAGGTGGCTGAATGAAGACAATGTTCATAGTGTCTTGGATGCGTATATGGGATGTATACTAGTGAGTAGTGGGGTGACAACCGGGCCTGACTGCGCCGACGTCGGCCAGTACATGGGTCTGTGTGTGTCTATGTAGGTGGCTGAATGAAGACAATGTTCATAGTGTCTTGGATGCGTATATGGGATGTATACTAGTGAGTAGTGGGGTGACAACCGGGCCTGACTGCGCCGACGTCGGCCAGTACATGGGTCTGTGTGTGTCTGTGTAGGTGGCTGAACGAAGGCAATGTTCATAGGGTCTTGGATGCGTATATGGGATGTCTACTAGTGAGTAGTGGGGTGACAACCGGGCCTGACTGCGCCGACGTCGGCCAGTACATGGGTCTGTGTGTGTCTATGTAGGTGGCTGAATGAAGACAATGTTCATAGTGTCTTGGATGCGTATATGAGATGTATACTAGTGAGTAGTGGGGTGACAACCGGGCCTGACTGCGCCGACGTCGGCCAGTACTTGGGTCTGTGTTTGTCTACGTTGTCTGCGTGTGTGGTCGATTGGAGACTATTGTCTTGAACGTGTATATGTGATGTTTGCTGGTGAATAATGGGGTGACGACTGGATCTGACTGAGACGATGTCAGCTGGGGCGTGTAGTTTGGTCGATACCCGGCCTATGTTGGTGGTGGAACGGGCGTATGCGTGCATCTGAGTGTGATAGGCGGAAAGTAGTCATATTTGCGTTGCTAGTTATCACCAAAAATAACCACCTCGCCCTTCATCATTTCCAGAACTATATCTGCTGATGAAGGTGTAAGAAAGCAAAACTATCAATGGTATAAGAAATATGCACTTGTAAGAAGGGGGAAAATCCCTCGTCTGTATATCTTCGCCAAAGACGCTACCATATCCAAGTACCTAATAGGAAAGCGGTCGCAGACACGTATGACCAGCGGCCGGTATCCGGTCTCGGGAACTTAAACAGGTAGCATACGTAATAGACGACGTTGATGTATTCGAAACGGCCACTATAGTCGTCGCGCCGCCGCTGAC
Source organism: Maconellicoccus hirsutus (assembly GCA_003261595.1). Lineage (NCBI taxonomy): Eukaryota > Metazoa > Arthropoda > Insecta > Hemiptera > Pseudococcidae > Maconellicoccus > Maconellicoccus hirsutus. Next base: position 8,049 of record QBDW01000717.1, read on the forward strand.
GACGGTGAAAAGCGAAGGTGGAAACGAAAGTGTAAACTAACGGTTGTCTGCGGAGAGACGAAACCGAAACCGAATCTAGCATGAACACGTAGCTCGCACGCCGTTACCACTTTCGGTTTCTCGTCGTTCGGATGGAAAAGAGAGGTTTTTTTTCCTCGTTGTACAAAAAATAATAGAGGAAGTCGGAATGCAGAATGGAAGGAAAAAGAGTAATGCAGAACGACGGAATTATGAAGTGCGCGCAGTACTGACCTATATCGGTCTCTCATTTTACATTCTCACTGGTGTTGAACGCGTGTTTATATAATGTGCATCATTGATTTTCCTTTGTGTGTGTTGGTAAGTTGGCGCTTTTTTCTTTTCATTGTACTTGTACGTATGATGACTTTTATATAGAGTGTTGAACTTTGACCCGTATCGACGAGCTTCCGATATGATTTTATGGTTTGCGGCCTCGATGCATAGGAGGAAGTGTCCCCGATTGGTTGTTTACGCGGTGTGGAAGTGTTTTGCGTTGGGCGAGCGAAAATTTACGATTTATTGCGAAAATGAGCCGCGGCGATTGCGTCGCGATGTCAAGGATGGTAGCAGAGTTGGATGTACAGTGTACACCCATCGGTAGCGATGGCGATGGTAGCGGAGCTTGATTACTCCGATGATGATAACAGTAGCAAAACGTGGCTGTAATTTTGGATAAATTTTTCGCACCACGATAACGGGGGTGGTTAACGCTTGTGCGAAGACGAAAATAGCGTCCGACGTAAGAGACGCGAGTTCCGCGACACAGCGGTGCGGAAACACCTCGAAAAACGCATCTACTTCCTGGATTTCTTCGACGAATAATCGGATTACGACGAAGGCGGGAGCGCCTACTAGATTTACTATTTTTTCGCCGTTTCCAAGGTAAAACGTCGAAACGAGCTAGACGGCGATTTTTCGGAGATGAGACGAAAAATCGTAGGCGTGGACGCGCGCCGATGACGAAAGCTCGAGGATATCGTAGTTCGGCCGGGCCGAGTCACGAGGTGCTTAATCGCGTGACGAGGCGTGATTAGCTACGTATGCGCGTGCCGTGACAGGGTGAAGAAACGTTGGGCCGTATATACGAGTAGGTAATAGCTGGCCCAAATTTTCGCCTTGTAAAATTCCGAAGCGAGTACTGGCCAAAACACAGATTGGCATGTAATCAACAACGTACAGCTTGGCGCTCAGAAATCGTGGCGTGATTACGAAACGGCCGAAAACACGTTTCGACGCGTCTTTCCATAGATGCGGAAAGACCTCGTGGAGTGTAGTGGCCGAAATACGATAAACGCGTGGAAAAACGATACCAAAAGTACGAGGTTTAAAAGGCGAAAAGGTACGGAAACGGCCGAAATGAAAAGCGCGTGGGTGGAATTTTTCGCCGACGATGGCAAATATGTCGATAATGATATCCGCCTCGTGGATGACACACTGAGAAGCTCGGGGTGTCGGCCGAGTAATTTTTTTCCGGCCTTCGGAATCGTGCCATCGGAGAACGCGTGTGCCCGGCGGGTTTCCGTAGACGAATCTGCGCGTAGATTTTCCGCCTATCGGTTTTCAGCTTTTTCGCTATATTCGACGCGCGACCACCTAAAAATAATAAATGACGCGTGACGTAGTCGATAGTGGTGTAATGGGGACCTTGATCGATGCAAAGAAGTAAAAGTGGTACACGATGTGATCGCAGGGAGCGCTGAAATCGAGCGCTATGTGGTAGCAGAGCTTCGAACGGCGTTCGGTGTTTTTCAGGTTTTATTTCGAGAAGGGTGAAAAAAACAAGCCGCGGAAAATGCGCCTTCGCTTTGCTGAAGCCCGCCATCTTCTTCAGGTGAATCGAACAGTTGGAAGTTCTTTTCCCGTCGACTTACGCGATCACGCAGGCGAACGAGAGGTCTCGGTCGACGAATGGATGAATTTATATAGTAAAAAATTTCAATTATAAAACGACCCTGAATACAAGCGGGCATTGGCGCGGCGGTAATGCAATTAACTCGCGCGTGTAATTTACTCGCGTCGTTATACCTTCTCTCGAGCAGCTCTAAAATGCTTGCACGTTTATCGCGCAAGAATTTAACGCCGTCGAAAGGTTCTCCCCGTATGGAATTTCACACCTACAAACAACCAAGTTTCGCCACCTTTGAAGAAGGTCCGCGCAAAGGTAGGAAGGAGTACGCGTATGAGTGTTGGTGTTCGAGGTATGGCACGTAGAAGTTTGACGTACATGAGGAAGTGCTGGTATGGGACGTTAGCAGGAGCTCTGTAGTTGGTTCTTGAAGCTGGAGAATCGATGCAGCAAATGGCGGAGGTGATGGAAGATGCAAAAGAGGAGCAGCTAGAGTGCTTCGTTTGATTGGTTGAGTCTCCCTTTAAGGCTGAAGTGACGTTTTAATGGGAGGCGCCATCTTGCGCTGACTTCGCAGTTGCAGAGCATGATCATCGTATCCTGCTTATTGTATGGTGGCCAATCACAAAGTGTTGATTGTGCGGGGTACGGTGGAAGCCTATAATTAAGGGGAGGTTACCGTGCAGCTCGCCTTTGGAACCAGAGAAGTAGTTGAGGAGACGTTCGAACCAATGGGATATACTAAAAGTAAGACGTAAAATCCCATCCGGTGGTTATACCGCTCTCTGTGGGTTTTCAAATCCCTATAAAAAGCTGTAAGGATACTGCAGCATCATAATCGAAGAACATGAGGCGCTCCTTTCCCACTCATTTGGGCTTCACAAAATGCACCACTATACATCCTCGGATCTAATATCATCCCATCCAACCAGGCCTCCGATTTAGTCGCGGTACAGCCACGTGGACGCGGTAAAGTAAACGAAGCCTGCTCAGGATGATGACTCCGCAACGACGACGGAGGATTTTCATCACACCCAGGTTGCATTTTCAGCGCCTTGGAGCTTCGCTTAGCCTATTCGAGAACGTTGTAAAGAAGCGTGATAAAGGGCACAGGGGCGTGGAGGGGGAGATGAGGCGCGTAGCCTTGATGGGTCGCCGTATTCACCGCGCACGCTCCTCTTCGCCTCGGCGTGTACTTTTACACGCCATCGAAGATGTATGTGCATGTGTGTGTACGTACATGTTAATGATGGCCGATAGGATGGGGACGGCAATGCGCGGCGCAACGGGTATACGTCAAGCGTGGGGAATAGGAGGTGGCATAGTTAAATTTGACCCAGTTAACGGGTACGGGTTAAAGACCCGTCGTGTCATGTTGACGGTTATACTGGCGACGCTCCGTTCGCGTCGCTTCGCCGCCGCCGAGTCGTATTGTACCGTTTTCAATGTTTATTGCCAATGTTGTGCTGCGCGCTGATAAAGTTGTTATGGCGTGGTGAGGCTCGGCGGCATTTTAACTGTGTTAGCGGCGTAGCGGACGCCGTACGCTGTACGCCGAGCAATGCCCTTAACGTTGTTAATGGAGCAATGCCGTAGCATTTCTACGCCGAGCTGAGGGTGTTTTTTTTATCGTTTTTGCCAATTGTCCGCCATACGGATGTGCCTCCCGGGGGGGATTTTTTGGTACGAGAGGAATTTTGGGGTTTTGAATTTTTGCAGCGACCGCGATTTTTTAGTTGGCACATTGCGCTGTCGAAGCGTCGAACGAGGCGAAGAACAACGCGATGGTGCGCGTTGTCAATTGATATCTGACGTTGTGGCCATGAGAATGTTCCACGAAACGATGCTCGTTTTTTTTTTTTTCGTCGCTTTAAATGTATTTAGCGGTAAATTTAACCATTCTAAGTGTTTCGAATGGCGTGTGCTGCACAATGACCGACATTGAATTCATTTCGAACAAGGTCTAGAGAGAGAGAGAGAGAAAAAGAGGGAGGGGGGAGTAAGTCGCGTAATGCCTACGTGATGTTTAGAACAGTTGTATTCTGATTTTTTTTTTACGTTGCTTGATTTCTTCTTCCATGTTTTTTATTTTTATTTTATAACGGTTTCCTATGTTCGAGAATGTACGATGGTGATTGGCGGATTGCTCGAATAGAGAGTATTTTAGTGCCTCGAATTCGAAGGGTTTGCAAATTTATTAACGCGAAGGGTGTTCGAAGAGAAGGTAGCGTGGTGTTCGCAAGTTGCAAAGGCCGTGAAGAATATTCAAGGAATACCAACATGTGGAGTTGATGAAGCTACGGATGCAAGGTGGTAGCAGAGTTAATCGCCGATTCTAAACCGTAACCGAAACTTGTGAAATGGCGGAGGAATTATTTCGGCGATGGTAGCGGAGCCACTTCACAAGTGGTAGCAGAGCGGAAGTACGAGGTGTACGATCTGCTACCCTTTTGCAAAACCAAATCCCCTTTCTTTAATTTTAATAATATGAAAACAGAAGTAAGACGAATAGTATTTTAAGAGCCGTGTCGTCGTCATAACATAGTCATCACATTGTGATGTAAAACTAATTGATCCGCTGTGATCGTCGAATCGGAAATATTATACGGACGTTCGAACGCGTCCAGACTTTTAAATAAGTCGATGTTTTCAAGATCACAAGGTGAAACTTTCGTTAACGTTTGCGAAACCGGTTACACGAAGAGAGGTATGAGGTTTTGGTTGACGATCGAGCATCGCTATTTTGCGGTTCGGCGTAAAATTTGTGTACAAAAAAAAGAAACAAACGAGAACAGATGATTCAACTGGTACGAAATTTTCCCAACATGGTTGTTGAGTCAGCGACGACTGCGACGAACGATAAAAAAACATGGTTAAAATTCCGCGTCCTAATTCGAATGTAATCTACGAACGCGTTGCGCAACTGTGCGACCGAGAATTGCCAGAACGTTCTGGTAATTCAGTGTTACCGCATCGAAGCGAACGAACTCGTTGATGGCGATAAATTTGCCTAAGTGAGGCGCGAGCAGGCGATTCGGATTCGAAATTTCGATTTAAGTCTTTTGTCGAATCTCGTCATTTGAGGTCGCGTTGTTACGTTTGATATTACGTATTTTAACGTATGTTTTTCTATATTTTTGTTACAGAAATTATTATGACCTTGCTGACGAAAAATTCTTTGTCTGATTTCGATACGATGAGCTTATTCCAAGATCTGAAGCTGAAGAGACGAAAAATAGATTCACGGTGTAGCAGTGACGGTAAATTACGTTTTGTTTTTGTTTCGTGCGTTGAAAAAGGTGATGATGGAAAGTGGAAGAGGGGGGGGGGGG
>QBDW01000718.1:0-34530 GCA_003261595.1 Maconellicoccus hirsutus
TACGGTCGTAACAAAAATAACTACTAAAAATTTGAAAAAAAAAATCATATTTTGAAAAACCTAATTTAAAACAACGTTTTTTTGGCAAAAAATGGCCATGTTTTTTCTATATGACAAAAATTAATTATGACCAAAAATTATAGCATTTTTCAAAAATCCAAAAAAAAAACTCCGGCTGTGACAAAAAATCACATTTTTTCAACATTTACGGTCGTAACAAAAATAACTACTAAAAATTTGAAAAAAAAATCACATTTTGAAAAACCTAATTTAAAAAAACGTTTTTTTGACAAAAAATTTCCATGTTTTTTCTATATGACAAAAATTAATTATGACCAAAAATTATCGCATTTTTCAAAAATCCAAAAAAAAAACTCCGGCTGTGACAAAAAATCACATTTTTTCAACATTTACGGTCGTAACAAAAATAACTACTAAAAATTTGAAAAAAAAATCACATTTTGAAAAACCTAATTTAAAAAAACGTTTTTTTGACAAAAAATTGCCACGTTTTTTCTATATGACAAAAATTAATTATGACCAAAATTGTCACATTTTTCAAAAATCCAAAAAAAAAAACACCCGCCGCGACATAAAATAACGTTTTTTAAAAACCTGAAAAACGTTTTATGACAAATATAATCGCATTTTTCATGTGACAAAAATTATTCGTAACCAAAAATGACTAAATCTTTCGAAAATTCGACTAAGTAAAACCGCTTGTGACAAAAATTATTAGTCATAAGAATAATCACCAAAAATCTAACAAGAGTAAAATAACGGTCGTCACGAAAAAGGCGCAAGTTTTTTAATGAATAAAAAAAACGGTCATTGTATCCAAGTGACAAAAATCGGTCCTAATGAAAATTAGCCATGACAAAAAATTATGATGTTTTTGAAAAATGCGACAAAATCGATGATAGATCGCGTCTCTTAAAAGCCTGATTTTTAAAAAAGGTCATAGAAAAAGGTCGCGTTTAATGTAACAAAAATTAACTATCACAAGGAATGGCTGCAGCGATGTTCAAAAACGTGACGAATTTTGGTCGTAATTCGATCTTGACGAAAAAAGGTCGTGATGAAAAAAAAATGACGTCACGAGAAGTAGATTCGGTAATCAAAAACGTGACTTTATTCGATGTGACTAAAATATTGCTGTTATTTTAATCTGACAAAAATTGGTAGTGACAAAAATCAGGTGTGATATGAAACAGGATGTGACAAAAATTATCATATTTTTTTAAACCTCGCAAATGTGGTGACAAAAAATAATGTTTCGTTTCAAAACTTCGACTAAAATCAGTTGTGACTATTTCGTTGTAGTAAAAATTAGCCTCGTTTGCTGAAATTTTTCTGAAACCTACCAACATGGATTTTCGTCTGTTAGGAGGAAATTCGGCCATTATAACCGAACCACATACCGCTTAGAATTTTCATTTCAGCTAAAGAAGACGTCGGAAAAAGAAAGTATAACTAAATTCGAATATACGACATACACACTGAGGCTGGAGGTAGGAAAAAAAGCGGAAAAGAAAAAAAAAAGTAAACACATGTGACCGGAAAATATCTTAATGCTTTTTATTTGGCCTCTTTTGTTGCCTTTTCAAATGCAGGAAAACAGTTCGAGTGAATTAGTACGGCGAAGGTAGATTTGAAAATCGAATAAATTAGACGAAGTAAAAAGGCCCGAACGGTAGAAAATCAGACTACGAAGCAACCCTCGCGTAACTTGTGCCTTATCGGGCGAAAAACTTACCCGTTGAAAGTTGGTTATTTCCTGTAACAAAAAAATTCGCGTTATCTTAGGCGGCCCGAATACAATTGAAAAAGGAAACAGCGTTATCGTTATTAAAAACGTAAAGCGTTTTATCGGTTTGGAGCTTTGGACATTGAAAAATACAGGCAAACGGTGTAAATTCGATAAATTACGGCATTTTGTTTGTATAGGTGGACACCTAGGTGGAGAAATATTACGAATGCTTTCCTTAAAATATACAAGTCGACCTCTTTTTGGGCTTGACGTCACTTTCGAACTAATAAAGAATTAGGTTCTTTTATTGTTGCGAGTTTTACGGTGCTATTTCATCGAAACGACTTTGAAATTCGCGAATCGACGTGGAGCGATTTTTGCTCTAAATTGAGCTTTCTAAGTCATGGACGGGTACTCGATGCAGAGAACGGAGATGGTTACGGATCGCGTTGGTGTTTATTTTAGATATTTTTTCGAGTCGCAAAATACTGATCAGCAGTTTCCCTTGATTGATACACGGTTCGTTAGCTAATTGTGAAATTATCGCCGGCGAAGTGATGAGATGGCGGTATTTTCCTTTTTACCTTGCTACGTTGAAAAATTGAATCAATGAGTGAGATACCATCGGTGTCGTTTCGTTTTTCGTCAATGTGATAAGAAATTTATTAAATATCGAAACAGACGTGTTCCAGAGATAAAGAAGTGCCTTTTCGAAATACATTTTCGGTCATTTTTTGTAAAAGGAAATGTTTCATGGCGTCGGAAAAAAAATTAGTTGTGAAAATATCGATATCTTTGCGTCAAAATGGAATTATCGAAGTTGATAAATCGATATTGAAATATCACAATCGTATTTCACCGGCTAAATATTAAAATTAAATTCAAAAATTGAAAAATTACGATATCAAAAACGAAATACGAAAATCGAGATATCGAAATATTGTAATCGATGTCGATGTCGAAATATGCAAAGTATTGAAAATCGAATCGAGATATTGAAGCATTGACATCGAAACATCGAAATCGCAGCATCGAAGTTGAAAGTCAAATAGCGATGGTAAAATATCGATGTTAATTAATGCATCAAAATGCGTATAAATCATCATTTTAATCGAAAAATCGAATGTTAAAATATCGATGTTTGGAATTTTAATTTAAATATCATTGTAGAAATTCGAACATCGAAATCGAATATTGAAATATCGATAATAAAATACCAAAATTAAGATGTCGATGTTAAAATACAAAAATGAAAACATCGAAATCTAGCTATCAAAATCACAATATCGACAATGAAATATCGAAATTCAAAAATCGATATCGAAGTATGGAAATTAACGTCGAACTCAAAAATCAAAATATCGATTTAAAAATTTCAAAAATTCAAATATCGATTCGCATTATGAAAATTAAGCCACGAAATCGAAAGTCAAAATATCGATTTTTAGTATCGAGTTTTAGTATTGAAGTAGAGGAATCGAAACATTGAAATCGAAATGTCAAAATATCGATGTTAAAACATTAAAATTCAAATATCGATATCGAAATATGATACTGAAACATCGAAATATCACAATATCGATATTAAAATACTAAAATTAAAGCATCGATATCAAAGAATGAAAATCGAAACAACGATATTGAACCATCAAAGTTCGATGTCGAAATCGGTAGTCCAAATATCGATATTACAATATCAAAATTCAAATATCGATATCGAAGTACATAATATGATATTCTAACATCGAAATCGAAATATCAAAATATCGACGTTACAACATCAACGTTCAAATATCGATATCGAAAAATGATATTTAAACATCGATACCGAAATATTAAAATATCGATATTAAAATACTAAAATTAAAGTATCGATATCGAAGAATAAAAATAATTGATACATCGATATTAAAACATCGGAATTGCTATGTTGAAATCAAAGCTCGAAATATCGATTTTAAAATAATGAAATATCGATATCTAAGGATGAAAATTGAAATTTCGAAATCGAATGTCAGAATATCGATGTTCTAATTTCAAAATTCAAATATCGATATCGAAGTATGATACTCCAACATTGAAATCAAAATATCGACGTTACAACATCAACATTCAATTATCGATATCGAAATATTAAAATATCGATATGAAAACATCGAAATTGCTATGTTGAAATCGAAGCTCGAAATATCGATTTTTAAATAATAAAATATCGATATTTAAGGACGAAAATTGAAACATCGAAATCGAATGTCAAAATATCGATATTAAAATATCAAAATTCAAATATCGATATCGAAGTATGATACTCCAACATCGAAATCGAATGTCAAAATATCGATATTAAATTATCAGAATTCAAATATCGATATCGAAGTATGATACTCCAACATCAAAATCGAAATATCCAAATATCGACGTTACAACATCAACATTCAAATATCGATATCGAAATATGATATTTAAACATCGACATGAAAATATTAACATATCGATATGAATACATCGGAATTGCTATGTTGAAATCAAAACTCGAAATATCGATTTTAAAATAATAAAATATCGATATCTAAGGATGAAAATTGAAGCATCGAAATCGAATGTCAAAATATCGATATTACAATATCAAAATTAAAATATCGATATCGAAGTATGATACTCCATCATCGAAATCGAAATATCGAAAAATCGACGTTACGATATCAAAATTAAAATATCGATATCAAAACATTAAAATATCAATATCGAAATATTAAAATATCGATATTAAAATACTAAAATTAAAGTGTCGATATCGAAGAATAAAAATTGATACATCAATATCGAACCATCAAAATTGCAATGTTGAAATCGAAACTCAAAATATCGATTTAAAAATAATGGTTTATCAATATTTGAGGATGAAAATTGAAACATCGAAATCGAATGTCAAAATATCGATGTTACAATATCAAAATTAAAATATCGATATCGAAGTATGATACTCCATCATCGAAATCGATATATCAAAATATCGACGTTACGATATCAAAATTGAAATATCGATATCGAAATATTAAAATATCGATATTAAAATACTAAAATTAAAGTGTCGATATCGAAGAATAAAAATTAATACATCAATATCGAACCATCAAAATTGCAGTATTGAAATCGGAACTCGAAATATCGATTTAAAAACAATGATTCATCGATATCTAAGTATGAAAATTAAAACGTCGAAATCGGCGTCAAAAAATGAGGAAAACTCGAAATCGCCGCTAGCATCGAAATTCCAACTCCCCTTTTGGTTTTTCGGTGTAGGCAATCGAATTTACAAAGAAAATTTTCGTTCGAGGGTTCTCCGCAAGATTTCAAATTGGTCTCTATACCGTCTCGAAATAAATATCGTACTTTTCCCCCCGCGAATATGATTATTCACCATACCAAGGTTGAATCCACGCATAAAGAAAAAAGTGATGACGTCATCACCTCTGGTGGAAAATTTCGGTACCTTTATTCGTTCACAAATGCATACTAATGTGAAATTCGTGTTCAGGATAATTCGATATTATTCAAAATCATTCTCAAATCCCTCTCATCGATGAGTTCCACTCCCCTCTGCTCCTGAGGTTTTTCTCGAATACTTTTCTACCGTAGCTTTCTTGATATACCATTACAAATCATAAAATCTTCGAAACTTAAGATTGAAGGGAGCTTAAAAAACTTCAATTTATATCGCATCCTTATAAACTGGAACCAAAAAACGTCCACGTGGTAAATTAAATTTCAGGTATAATTATACTACAATGTTTCGAGTTCGATAAAATATTCCGTACGCTTTGAAAGTTCGCCGGCAAAAGCTTTGATGTCGATAAAATTGCTTTTTTAGTACAAAACCCGGACGAAAGGTTCGTATGACCTTTATGTTAGAAGATGATTAGATTACGATGTGAAATTAAATTATAAATGCACTTAGAGCTTTCGTCTTTATCCGAGGGTAATTTTTATTTGTCGTGAAAGCTCTACAGGTTTGTTCACAATGAAACTATTCCCATCGGATTACGAGGAATTTTTTCCATCGCGAAATGATTTTATCGCTAATGTGAAAAATTACTTCCCAAATGTACGAATCTAGTTTTGGAAGAATTCCATCGCTATATCGAAAACATGGCCAAAAAAAGTAAAAAGATTCTCGTTCAAGAGGAATTTCCACACTTAGGTAATGATCGTATGATGAAGAGAAAAACGAAGCTGGTTGAAATTACCTAATATCAACGCTTATACGAAAGCTCGTATAATCCTTAATTAAAAAATCAATTGTAATAAATTCGAAAACGTTTTGAGAATATTTCAAGCGAAAATTGTAACTTCTTACGTGACGCGAATAAAATTCGCGAAATTATTACGATAAATTAATTTATTCATCAATTACGCGCGAAACATGGAAACAAAAAGGTTTCGTGTCGTCTCGTCGCGTAATTAAACAACGACCGATGAAAATTAACGCCCATTTTGAACTAATTCGCGAAAAATTGAAACATCGAGGTGGTTTTTCCGCGTGTGAAAGCGCACTCGGAAATACCTTCGCGTGGTTTCGTCCCCGGATCTTCGTCCTTCGATTAAAATTTAATCACGTGTCGAAATTAAAAGCTACGATGTCGGGTGAAATTAATCGCCTTTTTTTGTAAATCGCCAGCTCCAGAGGTACGTGTAATTTAATCAACACCGTGTAGTCGGTTTTCCGCAATTGAATAGCGGAAATTTCAACGTACCGCGGTGTATACGTGGAAATAATGCAGATGCTCCTAAATGGCCGTTTTTTGGTTTCAGGTTACGCTGGACGTGCCGTATGCGTCGCCTCCTCAAGGCACCAAGTACTTCACGATAATTGGACCGCATATTGATTGCATGGACGAGCAGTATTTGGTGAGTAGATTTATATGCTAATTATGTCCGCCGAGACGACCTAACCGAAGCGAATTCTTTGCTTGGAAAATGCCCGCTTTGGTGATTTTGACGTGAACCAAGTTATCGAGACGTAGATAAAAACGAGATTTATGGCAATTATTGCCCAGTATGTTATAAGAAGTGTGTCATGTCGGCGTTTTTTAGATATATCTCGCGAAATTATCGTTATTTTGAGAAAATGTATAGAACTAGAATTATTCCTCGTGAAATTTCCAACAAAATATGTTATAATGTTTTTTTCTCCAGGAGTCAAATTAGGGGTGTAAATCGGTCGTAATCTTCGGGCATATTTCAAAGATGTACAGTTACTAGTTCACACGTGTTTTTTCATGTTGCATGCAGGTTTTCTTCGGTTCTATGAAATATGGAGGCAAAAGTTTGGATATTTTTGAAAAGCACTTGAAAAATGCCATCTTTTTTATTTGAACTATTTTTCGATTTATGAATTACCCGAGATGCAAATTCGCGTTGAATACCTCGTTTTATCTAAAATTTCTAAATTTCTCATTTAAGAGGTCCTGTGAATGTTTATTTTTAACCACGATTTCTTCGACGTAAAGGCTTCCAAATTGACCTGAGGACTTGAAATTTTAAATGTTTTTTTTATGTAACCGAAACGAACCAGTTTATAGCGGTTTTTGCAGGTTTTGACCATCGTTGATTTTCTATCCGTTTCTAAAAGTGCCTGGAATTTTATAATGAATTTTCGCTGCACATTGAGTTACTTTCAGGTTCACCCCTACTTTTTTTTCAATTAAGAAATAAGCTCGAAATTTTCACAGTACATTAGGTTAATGCGCCGTATGTGCGTAGACGAGGAAATTCGGCCATTTATGTCGCATTACCGCAACAACATTTTTATTCTTCAGAATTTCAAAGAAATTCTCAAACGCGACAAATTCCAGTTTTCGCTGGAATCCCCATAAATTGATAAAATTCGCGAAACTTTTAGTAAAAAAAAAAATTACTCAAAAATTAGGAAAGAAAAACTTCACAAAACTTGGCAATTCTTACTTCGAACAAATACCGTAGCAGAAGTTTTAAATTTCTTCGACGTACATTTCGCGGCAAATTAAGTAAAAAATTATACTAATTTTCAAAACGTAGCGGCGAAATAGTAAAATATTCAAATGTATGAAATTTTCCAAAAAAAAAGCAAATTTTTATTCCATCTAATTTCGCGAACTAAACTGTTCGTGAAAAAAGATGAAAAAAATTCCGTCTTTACGAATGTTTCCGTATTAATCTTCGAAACCTTGATACAATTCTTTTTAGGAGGAAAATAGAACGATTGAAATATTTAAATTACCAAGAAATGCTCTCTTTGATGTTACTTTTAAAAGAAATTGATATTAGGTTTCGCAAAGTTGTATTGATTTTTTTAAAATACTGATTGATCTCATCGCAATGGCTTTGTTTTATTTCAAGTATTAAAAGTCGGTAAGAAAGGGGAGGAAAATTAGGACATACGGTGATAATAATTTATTAATGACGTATCATTTTCATACTCGTATTAAAGAGAAATAAAATAAAATGTTAGATATAATTTGATAAGAGGAATCATGCAACAAATTCAACTACCTAGGTTCATTTCAATATTTGCGAAGAATCAATTAAGCTGAAAGCAACTGATAAAAGCCAAGATGTCAAATTGAACGTTGAATTATTTCAGGTTAAGTTTGTCTTTCTGTAATTAAGATGTAAGCACAAATTAGCCGATGAAGACCTTACCCGTCGTTGTGATTGCTTCGGTTGCAAGCTTTCGTAACGCAAGTTGAGAAATTTCACGAATATTTGAACCCTTTTCGTATAAATTTTCCAGTAGCGAGACGATATCGAGCTTCGGAATTACACATCGAATTTCAAAATCGAGTTTTCAGTTGTAACATCGATATTGCAATATCGAAATCAAAATATCGATATCGAGATATTAAATTCAAAAAATTAATTTTCCAATTAACGCGTCAAAATATCAATATCGAAATATCGAATTTGAGACATCGTATTTCAATATGAAAATATCGACATAATCACGTCAATATTGAAAAATTGTAGTATCATAATTGGAACGTGAAAATTACAAAATTAAAATATCGATATCGAGACATTGAAATTTGAAAAATCAAAATATCGAATTTGAGTTACAAATAATCAAAATATCGAAATATCGAAAAATCGAAATATTGTAATTTCAACCTCGAAATCCTATATAGAAATTGAAATATCGATATTAAATTATCAATATGGAAATCTCCAAATCAAATTTGTTTCATTGGATTAAAAAAGTACTAAAATTGAAAAAATTAATGAAAATCTAAATATTTCAACGTTATATTTCTAAGAAGCATTTAATGGGGGGGGACGGAAGGAATGGAAAATTTAAAAAAAAATAGCACACATTTTTGAAAAGTCATCTCAGATAATCTCTTGTGACTTGAATTATCTTCTGATGCAATTTATTAATTTTACCTATAATGCGTGAAATTTTCAAATAATTATGAATTCATTAAAAATATAAAGAAATTGAATTCTTCGCTAAAAATCGAGAAATACTACATAAATTAACCGAAGTTCAACGATCAAAAAATCTTTTTCCTCATTTTTCATTTTTTCTGAGAAAGGCTATAGGCAGGTAAGCGATTTGCCCCCTGGTCCAAATTTTGATGATATTTGGGTGGGAGGTGGGTACCATCGAGAAACGTTCATGACCAAAATTTCAGCTCCCCCTCCCCCTGTTTTCGAGAAATAATTTTTTTTTTGAAAATCAAGAATTTTTTTTCTCAAATTACAGTTGACGGATTTAATTAAAATTTTGCTACATAATAGACCCTTATAAGGGCCTTTCATGAAAAAATCAACAACCCCCCACTCCAATTTTTTCCCCTCCAAACGGGCGTTTTTGACTTTATTTATTTTTTCTAGGTATCTATCTCACTCTGAAAAATTTTCAAAGCTCATTTTTTAGATGTACTTTCGACCTCTTCATATCATATATTTTTTGCAAAATTTTGCCTCCACGGGGTCGTGGTCAAACTCGCAAAAACCGAGCGCGCGCGTTAGCTGATACTTCCCACTACGCGGTAGCGCCTCGTTTACACGTACGCGCGACGTTGCGTTAGGCATGTTACTACAGGCCTCAACGTTGCGCGTAAGTGTAAACGAGCCGCTGCTGCATAGTGGGAAGTACCGATTACCGCGCGCGCGCTTAAGCTCGATACTTGAAAAATTTTTTTCTCAAAATCTACCGATTTTTGGGTTATAGATCGTATAAGGTTTTTTGTTTGAAATAATTTTTAGATTATTTTTCGATTTTTTTGGAGTGGATAAAAACGATTTAAAAAAAGTCGCTTATTGTATGTGTGATTTAAATCGTTTCTGAAATTTTGGTCACGAACGTTTCTCGATGGTACCCACCTCCCACCCAAATATCATCAAAATCTGGACTCGTGGGCAAATCCTTACCTGCCTATAGCCTTTCTCTTGTAATTTTTTGTAAATTGTTATGCCACCTACGTTACTTACGGCGCAAAAATTCGCGTTAAATTGTGAAAAAATGAGTTTTCAGAGTTGCAAAATTTTATCCTTTGAATGAAAACTCCACCGAAAAAATATTTTTTTTCAAAGGAACGAAATTAACAAAGGTCATATTTTCTATAAATTTTATTCAATTACGACAGTCGACAACGTAGGTACTCGTTGCGATGAAAATGATAGAGAACTCGATAGTAAACAGACATCAGAAATTATCAAAGCACAAAACGAACTTAATGGCATTTCGTTAACCTTGTCGCGCATTGGGATATAAAAAACAAATGTGCAAAACCATTAATCCTTTTATAAAGAATACCCGGTCGAGCAAAGGCTGGCGGATGAAGAAAAGCCCCAAGTGTTTTTTAAACGGGTAATTACCGGGTAATTTTCCGATAGAGAAACGAGACCTAGGGTGTAATTTTTCAACAATGTCGCCATATATATAGCAAGATTGATGAGATTTTTCTTTCGATGGCGTTAAATAGATTTTTCGTTTTGTTCGGCGCAGAAACCAGTAGCGGGACTGAATAAAAAAACGACTTGTTGTCTGTGCTGTAAAAGAGGCCCGATAGCTTTACGCTGCCAACTCCTCAGATCTGCGTACGTTTGCGGCGAGTCGATTAAATTAAAAGCTACTATCGATAATCAAGGCGAAGAAGATGTCAGATTAAAAGTTAGATTGTTTCAGGTAAATTGAGTCGACGAAATAGGTATTAAATGGCGTTATACATAAGTTATGTTACAGCATGTCGAGTATTTCATATTTAGAGGCGTTTTGGGAATGTCAAAAGATATCAATCATTTAATTTTGGAATTAACCGGAGACGTGGTTTCACCTTGTACTCAAATTAAATGGGATTCAGCGGATAGTCTGGTTGTTCCTATTATGCCACCGTCGCTGTCCAGTAGCTGTAAATTAATTCATATTAATTACGTACTTAAAGTGAGTCGTTGCTTTGAATAAATAAATACCTTAATTCTAACGGGATCGTGTGGTTTATATAACAGCAATGAAAAATTTTCCTCGCGAAAAAGCTATACCAACTCGAAGGCAGAATATTTTTGAATATTAAATAAGTTCCGGATAATGTAAAAATTTCGAATCATCTCAAAATTGCGGATCGAAGAGTTGAGCTTAGAAAATACGGGTTTCTCGTCCCTACCCGCACTTTTTTACACAAATTGACAAATATCTTCGAAACGCAAGAACGTATAAATGTGTGGTTTCCGATATCGTATTCTGCGTGAAATTTCCTGCATTTTGAGCACCCATTTTGATATGATTGCTTGCAATGCGACCTCCCCCCTCCTTGCTTACAGGGTTGACCGTATTGAAAATGAAGTCGTTTTACAATACGATGAGCTTCGAAGAATCAGGTGGTATTAATTTGTTAATATAAATTGTATTTTCTTATTTGCAGGTAAGCCTCGAATTCGAAACGAAAAGTGACGACTTACCTATGCATTTTCCTATTACAATTGCAACTGTACCGTTCAGAATTCCTAATTCGAACACGCAACCTAATATATACTATGGTAACTGCAAATAATAATTTATTCGTAAGTGATAAATATTCACAGGTGATTTTTATCGCATAAATTACAGACGTAGCTTCGGAACATGCTGAAGGTGGAATGTACATAGCTCCTGAATTTCTACTCGGTCAAGTTTACGACGGAGCGAATCAAGAAACCATTGTGCTCTATCGTCCGGTATACGTTGCTGTTCGAAAAACACCACAAGAAGAAGCCAAAGCTGGCGGTTCCTCGACGCCTAGATCGCATTGAAATTAATGATCTAATGAAAATATCATAATCGATGAAAATATACCTGAACTTCGTGATAAAGTTTCATTTCGATTGTATGGATTAAAATCCCAAATAGGTTTTAGTACAATAATTCTCGTTTTTTTTCTCGTAATTGTTATCGTTATACGTTTTTTGATCTCTTTTTATCACCGATGACCTAGGATGCACGTGTTTTAAAGTGCGAATTTTTTTCAAGTGTCGCCGAGGTACTTGCGATGTGCGTATTTTCTGTAAGCATTTGGAGTCAGACTTGTATAAATGTGACGCTTTTTTAGCGGATATATAAAAAATGCAATATTTTGCGCGTTTTTTCTCTTTTTTTTTCGAATATTTTAATGTTCATGTGTTTGTATTTGTATGCTCAAATTATTTAAAAACTTTATTCTTGTGTTGAAAGTAGAATTTTTTCCTTTTTGTTATATTTAAAACTGTTATATCGTAGATGAACTTTTGACTACGTGTTTTTTCGCCCTTTTATTTTTGACGTACAACTATCGTTGTGGTATTTTTAGTTCGGTTGTTTGTTTACGCGATGGAAAAGTTACATAATCGATGTTAATTAGAGTTATATAGAAAATTGAAATTTAGTTTGTGGTTATTTGTGTTTTAATAAATGTGACTATTGCGTTGCGATTGTTTTCTTTAACTGGAAATCAGCATTTGTATGATGTTGGAAATTGAAATATATATACGATGTGTTCGATTGATTTGGAAAATTTTTTTCAAAGAAATTTGTTAATCAAGGGTAACACCGCTTTGATAAAAACGTATGAAAAATCATCATTTTATACAAAAAAACATCAGAGGAATTTCCAAGATGTCTATACGAAATACAAAGGCGAAATATTGCGTCTTTTTTTCGAAAATTCCCCAAAGGCATAAGTAAATTTGAGGTGCGTCTGTGCTTGTAAAATTGTCTGAAAGGAGGAGTCACATGGGAAGTCGTGCGCTATGCTGGAGTTTCTATGAATCAAGTATATAAGTTAATGAAAAAAATAATAAAACAAATTTTTCCGGCTATTCGTCAGTATTTTGACCATTGAAGTAATGTTTTTAGCACACCTCGCGGATTTTATGATTACTAAAATGTTGTTTTCGCCACTTACCACCTTTCTAATTTTTACTTGGTCAATCATCAAAATGCAGGTACTTCGGAAACTTCATTTTCCTTTATTTATTATTTATATTTATATTTTATCAAAAAAAAATATCGTAAATCGTATTAGTTATTTTACGTTGTTTAATATTAATTATAATTAGTAATTTCAAACTCTATTAACGATAAATGGCTTTGTTACATTAACAAAAACCATGTTATTCCATTGAACTCGGTGATGAATCGTGGCAATGACTATTTAATTAGTTGATAGCATCGAAGAGCAATTGTGTTAGGTTCGTATTGCTTTATATAGTATTTAGAGCTCTTAACGATTCAATTTTAGTAAAATGTCATGTTTAGATTATTTTCTTGAAAATGAGTTCAACAACTGAGGAAAAAGTTGAGTGTTGTAAGCGCTATCACGAAAATGACTCTGCCGATGGGTCAACGAAATCTAAAAAAAGGAAAATTGACGACGACGCGTCAACTGAGAAACATAATGATTTAGATGAGGCTGTTCATTCTACCGGAAGTTTATCTTCACTTTCCGACGATGTTCTGTTAATTTTACTATCGTATTTGAATTCCTCGGATTTGTTTCATCTTGGCAAGTATGTTGAAAAAATTATTCTGCTTTGTTTAAATATTTATCGATTTTTTACGTAGATGTGATCAGCGTCTGTTTGACATATGTGGAGATAAATCACTTTGGATTAAGGTGAACGCTACGTGCGATGGGTGTCATCCATCGCACGATGATCAAGCTGCCTTCTTCCACGCTGGTACGACCCATTTAAAGTTCGTTAAAACCAAAAGCAATGACGGTGATATGGAAGATACTTGTTTTAAGGAAAACTTTTTTCAATGTTTGAGCCATTACGCGCCAAATTTGAAATCGTTAATTGTAGAAAATCATATTTTAAGTTCCGGTTCGGTGAGTTGAAAAAATTCGTTTAAATGATTACTTTTACAAATATTATTTTAATACTTGACGGATTTCAGTTCACGTTGAAAAATTTACCTCAAACCATCACCGAATTGAGATTACCAAAAGTGGAATTACTGCATTCCTATAAAGATGCGTATTATTTTCATAACATTGGTACCACGCTTCCTAATTTAGAGGTAATTTAAATTATAATTATTTCAATGATGTAAACTTGATTATTCATGAATGCGTATTTTCGCGTAGATCGTTGACGTATCTTATTGTCAATGGTTTAATCCGCATGCTCTCCTTGCGCTCGCTAAATGCAATAATTTGAAAGAATTAAGAATCGCTGGGTGTCGTAATTTAAGAGACTTTATTCCTTATGCTAGTATAGCGGCGACATTTGGTTTTAAAAAATTACAGGTATATTTATCATAAAATAAGTCTCTACGCGAGCCATATTTAATACGTAATTTTGCAGACTTTGGATTTACGCTTAACCGGCATCACAGACAGAGAGATTGCGTGCTTCCATAAAACAGAATCTTTGAAACACATTTATCTCGAGAAACCCGACGACATACAAAATCAAGCTCAAGATGAATCCATAACCGACGTTTGCCCTACGTCATTTGGCGTACGTAGCTGTCAAAGCGATCGTATTCAGAATATGGTATTAATAGCGCGTATCCCTCGAGAAGGCGGTTCTCAGATGGATTACACATTGGAAACATTGGTGGTCAGGAACTACCCTAGAATTACTGATATTACTTTGAGACACGCTGAACAATGCCTCAAATCGTTGAAATACTTGGACGTAACAGGATGCAGTTGTACGTTTCAGCAAGCTTCTACATTTAAAAAAAATCGACCTGAGGTGAAACTTATCTTCGATGGAGTGGCTTTGGAAGCCTGAGCTTATTTTATGTTTATTTTAATTTCTTTTTTACGTGTAAATTATTTCTCACTACAGTATCGATTTCTTCTAAGTTGTTTAATTTTGGTGGGTTGATTTTTATTTATGTTTATTGCCTTCGCATTCGTAATTACGTGTGTCAGTAATGATACCAATTACCAAAGTATGGTGATTTTGGTTATCGCTATTTTTCTCGATGATTTTAGAATTTCAAGTTTTCAAATTCTGAGTTTTTATGTTCCTCGTAATAACTTCGTAGTTTTATTACTGCCCTTCTTTTTGTTTCTTTGGCTGACATGTATATTTGTTAATAAAGAGTTTTTCGTTATGCCTAATGATTTTTAGTTTTGTATTTGAAATAATTAATTAACTAGGTGAATAGTTTGATGATCGTTGAGCTTAGGAACGATGACCGAAGGAATTTTGACTTTCGAGTTATTTATTTTTCAATGCAGTAAGACCTTGAGAAACACTTCTTAATTAAAATTAAAAATTAAAAATGTAATTACGGAAAACGAAGAATGAATGATTCGCTCATTCATCAATGAAATGACAATAATTAATATTATGATAATTGAAACATTAGTAAAGATCAAATTCGTTCATACTTCGAAGTACCTACTACCTAGTTACTTACCTACCAATTCAATATTGACAAGTGAAGAAATAACTAGGCCATATTTTTTAATGATGGGTTCTTCATTTCCCCTCCCGCTGACCCGGCTTATCAAATGAAAACAATTATTTTGCTGTCGTATGCCATCAAATTATAATTTGTTTAAAACTGACGTGTTTTTTCAAATGTGAATTCGTCTTATTTTCTTTAATTTTATTCAAAAAATATCACCATGATTCAGGGAACGATAGAAGAAATAAAGCGTATGAATAAACGACAGGTAAATTTACTCACCCGCCAAATAAAACTTTTACATGTGTTTAGTGAAGATACCGCTGTAATATTACAAATCATAATCGTTTTGGTGTATTTTCAGTTTATATATCAAGTATTGAGCTTCGGAATGATAGTTTCTTCGGCTTTGATGCTGTGGAAAGGTTTAATGGTGCTAACTGGTAGTGAAAGTCCGATCGTAGTTGTACTAAGGTATGTGTTCATTGATTGCCTTATCTATAATACCTTTTCCTCCATATAACGTTTCCTCTTTCTTCAGTGGTAGTATGGAACCGGCATTTCACAGAGGAGATTTATTATTCTTGACGAATAATAAAGAAGAACCTATCAGGGCTGGAGAAATTGTTGTATTCAAAGTAGAAGGACGAGATATTCCGATCGTGCATCGAGTTTTGAAATTACATGAAAAGTAACTATTACGCGATACTTTTTCCTGTAACATTTCGTAATATCACTATCAACCTCGTGGACTTTTTTCCAGAAGTAACGGCACCATTAAATTCTTGACCAAAGGAGACAACAACAGCGTCGACGACAGAGGTTTATATGCTCCAGGTCAACAATGGCTTACAAAAGACGATGTTGTAGGTCGTGCTCAGGGATTTTTACCTCACATTGGTTTAGTTACTATATATATGAACGAGTATCCTAAAATTAAAGTAAGTATGGCTAACATTATCGCTTTGTGATGTCACATAAATTTATCATGCGTGTGTTTTTCTAGTACGCCGTGCTCGCTTGCTTAGGAATTTACGTTCTTCTTCATCGAGAGTAACTACAAATTTGTGAAAAAAATCATTACTCGCTTATGTAATTTCATATACGTCAATGTCGTACTTTGATTCTCTGAATTTTCAATTGAATTATTGCGTGTGTTTAACTTGTAAATGTTTTACTTTGTTTTATGTAAGAATCTTTTTATTTCGTAAGTACATTTTGTTGGGTTTTCATTAAATTTGTTCTATTTAGACAAATCGTTTCAAATGGTTTATGTTAATTTTACCTCGTATATGCAACGTAAAAGTATGATTGTAATTTTTGCATTATTGGTTATACGATATCGTACATTCGGGATATAAAATATGGATGAATGAATCGTCGAATATTAAATATTTAAGACAAATTTGGTAATAATGAAGGAATGCAACGATGAAATTGAAACGGAAATGAAAAATCTTTGTACATAATCTTGTTTATATAGTTTTATGAAACAATTAAAATACTTCATTGCTCCTATATTCGCTGTGTGAAGGGAAAGAATGGTTTTCCCATCTGATTTTTTTCTCAGTCGAAGTTGTACATTATTTGTAGATTTCAAATTAGTTTTTTACGTTTATTAATGTATGATTATTTCTACATATACTTTTAATATAATATAATTACTCTTATCGCGTTGATTTCTGTATCTTTGAAGCGAGCTAAAATTCGATTTACTATTAAACAATATTTCAGGCTTCAGTCGAGTGAAGAACTTTAATGCATAAAAATATTGTGATTTATCATAAAATTTATATTAAATTCTCTATTGATCTATTTTCAAAAAATTAATAATCGAACTATCAAGTTTCATAATAAATTAATCTAATAATTGTTAAATTCATGCATGCAAAATCGTGAAATAATCAGTAACGTCGATATTTTATTATGCACCCTTTCCCCTCAATCGAAAATATGATCGCGGATGTTTATTTCCCCTCAAAATTCATTCGGTGATTTTCGGCCGTTTTCGTGTAACCAAGATTATTCTAAATGAAATCCCATTATATCTCGATCAATCAATGAAATATCAGTTCGTTTGATGAATCATGGGTGAATAAGTGATGTCATTTTGATTAAATTTCCAATCAAGTAATCGCGATCGAAACGAAAGCAGTCTGTGTGTTTCTATCAGTTCATCGCGATGTTATTAACTTTCGTAAGAATTGCTCCATTTCCAGAATCATATTTTGGTAAGTTTGATTAAATCTATTACTTTTAGAATTTTACACGAGTACGATAAAACGTACCGAGCTACCAACCCTTAACAAATCAGCGACCGGATTTGACTCGTGTAATATTCAAGATTCGCGTAAAGTATAAATTTTCACGTCATCATATTAAGTAATAATTTATTAAAATTGTCAAAAATATACATAAAACTTGGCGACACGATGTTCGCGACGTATTCAAGAAAAAAATAAAACGCATATACAAATGCAAATAGAACGGTTACTTTGTACCATAATATAGGTAATAAATAAAAATACTCGTAAACAAGGAGGTCGAATTTGAACAGCTTTTACATAATTACTTCCGTTTTTTTTTTTTTTAAATCGGTGTTAATGATAAAAATGTAATAATTATGAATACGGGGCTACAAAGATACGATAAAAATGATAACGTAATGTTTATAGAAAAAAATAAATAATAAAATGTAACAATATCGAGTTTTTTTTCTAGTTGAAAAAAAAAAATATGATAAAAAGAATTAAAATACGATATATAAAAACCCGGTATATATACGTTAATTTACACATACTAGAAACAAATTTACAAAAAAATTCACGAGAATTCGATCATCTGCCGATGGTTAAATTCCATCGAATAATAATTTCCGCAGCCAGAGAAATACAGATTAAGTTACCCTGAAACTACGCCGCGAGTTATAGGCCTACTGATGGAATTATACCAACGGTAAAATTTAAAAAAAAAAGGGAATCAAGGAACAAAGAAACAGAATGTTTAAGGGTAGTGACAATAACGCTACGATAGACTTGTATCGTTTTGTATAATTAAAATACAAACCATAAAAACAGTCTAAAACATATTGTACTAATTTTTTTTTTTTTTACATTTAAACAATACAAAATAACTAATTGGTAACGGCGCAATTTGTAGACGATTATCATCCGAAACTGCGTAAGTGTAACGAAAAAAAAAAACAAGTTACGATAACTAGGCCTATTAAACAAAAATAACCATATCACATGGCGTATAATTTATTAAGCACGTCTTTTGAAAAACAACTGTGCAGATAAACGGAAACACATCGATGTATATTGAATACACACCCAACGCGATAGTATCTTTTAATTATTCTATGTACGTAATATTATTAAATTATCTGGTATATATACAGGTAATCAATCTTCTGCGGTTGGAGAAATGGCATCATCGATATCATCATCGTCTTCATCATCTTGCTTGGTTTCTTCGCTGGGCGACGAAACGGGATCGTAACGCGGTGGCTCTGAGCCTTTGGGGCCGCCTTCCATGGCGACCAAATGTGACGGTCCGTGATGTACCAGTGACGAATTTTTGTGTAATTTTTCGCCTTTACGCCAGAGCGTGATTTCCTGCGATAAGGCGTTCAAATTGCATTATCTTATCAAGGCCACTAAGGCGATAAAGTAAAACTCACTTGTTGTTTGAAATATCGCCTGTCTTCTTCGTCCATTAGAACTAAATTCAAGTAATATTTCACGGAGAATTTTTTATTTATATCGCGCATAGTCGGAGTTAAATCGTATCCGGCTAAGAACACACGAATAGGTATGCTTTCACCGCGAACCGGAGCGCCATCCATTATTTCGTATTTAGCGATGGTTTCATTTTCGGTGAACATATTTGGGCCTGTAACGTTTGATGGTTGAAATAACGCAAATTTTCGATTAAATATTTCAAACTAACCGGAGCCCGTTGTTTCTCTCTTGATTATGGCGATTTCCATGTGCTTGATTTTTATCCGCACCAGTAAGAAATATATTTTACCGACGATCACATCTCTTAAATGATATCTGAAAAAATATCGATGTAAAACAGTGTATTTATATTATTTTCACGTATCGCTTACTTGCACTTATTGTATTCAAATTCGATATGGAGACATTCTTCTATGCCAACTTCCATTTTAATGCTGTTATTCATTTCTGGATACGATGATAAAGTATGAACAATAATATCGATCTCTTTGATAATATCTGAGATTCGTCGTACGATGGTAACACGTAAAAAGTACCTAAAAAGAAAGAATAATAGAGCATATGCTCATCTGAATGGCGAATTTAATAAATACACGAACCTTAAACGAACATTAGCACCGGTATATGATTCATACGGTTTCTCGACATTAACGAATTCGAAATTATAACACGAACTGTGTTGATTGAGTTCGCCAGGTTTAGCTAATTCTTTTACTAACGATACGAATTCATGATGATTACCGCGATCGTAATATAATTCTATTTGTCCGACGAATTCTATTTTGATACCTTGATGTTCGAGTTTACTTCCTGGCTTTTTCAGTACGATGATAACCTGAAATATATGAATTTAGTGTCTTTCGCTGTATGATGTTCTACATACGAGTACCTTTCCGCTGACTGTTTCGCCATCGTAATATAACAAGTGTTTCTCTTTTCGGCCATCTTCGGCTTTGATTTCAGCATATTTACGTGTATCGCGACCATCCAATACGACGTCAATATCGGCACTTTGGCCAAAGCCGAAAAAGCTCTGAAATACGTGTTATCATTGAAAATAATACCGTATGTAATCGAACGCGTAATTAATATATTGAAAAGGATGTCACAAACGGACGATGTATATAATTTATATACGCCCATTTTTCGCACCGAATTTATAACGAGTTAATCTAGATTATGTAATGCGTATTACCATGTTTGTCTTTTTTTTTTTACAGTGATCGCTGTGATTACTTATATCAGAAAGATTTCACCATTGTAGTTAACAACGTCTCGATGTCTATGTACTCATTGTATATATTATCGCGAATAATTACGAATAAACTAACACCAATTCGACGAAATTGAAACACAGTAAGTATAAATACAAATAGCTAATAGATAAAATTTCTTACAGTTCTTGTTCTACGACTAGTAGTAATAGGACCATAATAAATAGTAGCTGCAGGCAGCATTTTTTTTTTATTATTTCGTGATTCGTGTATGGAATCGTGGACGATAGATAATTCGGTTCAATTCGAGGATTTTTCCACACAGGGAAGTGAAAAAAAACAGATAATGGACGTTGCGAACGTCAACGAAATAACACGTGATCTTGAATCGTCCAATCACAGAAGTACAGATGATTTCCGATGAAGTCGGTAGATGCGGTATGTGACCGAATATTTTTTTTTTGTTTTCACCGAAAATGCTGATTGTCGTGGTGTTTGCTGGGTTTAACGATTTATCGATGATTTTTCATCTTCAGTAGCCTGGAAAAATTCTTAATTTGATGAACTTCGTTGAAGTATTTCAGGTAACTTATATATACAAAATTGACAGAGCATCAATTTTCCTAAAATTAATATAAAATGATCGTTAGCTTCTTTAGTTCTTTCCTTTCATTCCTCGATTATTTCTGAAGTTTTTCCTCAACTTTTTCTCCTATTTCGATTCCCTTTTCCTAAGTTTAATATTCAATACCCGCTAACTTCGTGTCTCCTCAAATGCTAAATGTTCCTTCTTTATTTTTATTTTTATTGTAATTTATTTATTAATGCATGTATTTTAAATCCAATTGTAGTGTGAGTGTCGAACTCCAAGAGTTGAATTAGAAAAACACCGAAACACGAACAGGAAAATTTTCACGTGTTGAATTCATCGTTGAAGGAATTCTTCACTTATTGATGTTGGTAAAATTTGATAAACCGATTCGAATCATGATCGGTCATATATTTCTATAATTTCCATTATTGGGACATAAGAAATGTGAATTTACTTGACGAAAAAAATTTTAATACAAAAATCATATTTCAGACAGTTTTTTAGAAATTCAATTTCACACATTAAAAAAAAAATAACTGAAAATCGGCCCTCAGGTATTACTTACAGTTTATACATAATTTCTATGATCATTCGATGAATTCAATTCTTGTCTTAGTTTTTTATTTAATTGAAATAAAAATTCTTGAAAATTCCAAAAAATATCAACCAACTGAAACTTTTTTTAATTTGATGTAAAATTTAAAAAAAAAAATCGATTACTGTATTTTACATTATTTTACCTGATAATTTTCAGTATATTGATATAGGCATTTATTTAAACGAATTTTTAGCTAACGACCGGTTTCACGCTCGCGACGAACTGAATACGTAATTTTAAATGTAAATATATAACGTGCATAACCACTTTCTAATATTAGCAGAGAAATAGGATACGAATTGAATTCGAGACCGTCTAATATTTCTGGTGGTTAATTTATTTACACCTGTTTGTAATCATTTTTTCACATTTGTACGGAGGTACGCGTATTTACTAATTTATCGGTAGACGATAACCATTAAGTGTTCCGTTGTGTTGTACCGATAAGAAATTAGTACTACGTTTGTAATTTTGTTTGTTTTTAATTAAAGATTAAAGGTGATATTTAATCTTGCTTGGAGAAATTCACTGATAAGTCAGGTTTGAAAATTGAGGTTGAAAAATATTATGAATAAATTACTTCGATTTATATTTCGCTTTTATGGATTCATTTTATATTGTTATATTTTTGATATTATAATCACCTTTTAGGTTCAACTTGAACTTTGTAGTTGAAATATATGAATGAATTAATTTAATTCTCATCAAGATTTTAATTAATAACTTAGTAAGTAATATGTACATATGTTGTGTTATGATTAAATTACGGGTTTCAAAATGACAGTCCAAGTGAAAAGTTCAAGTCTTGACTCTTGAAGCCTTATTGAACTGACAGAAACGCAGAATTTCTTTGATTTTGATATATGAACTGAAACTGGAGTAAAGGTTAATCTTAAAAGCATAATTTTTCTTTCAAGGTGAAGTTGCAAAACTCAAATATAAATAATATTGAAAAATAAAAATAATAAAAAATGAAAAAATATGGAATTTCAAGACGTAGTTGTCACTCCTAGCGGGAAAATTTGTAACTACTTACCTTAATGCTAAATTGCAAATCGATACCTAGACAATCTATATAAAGTTTTATGATCTATGTATCAACCTGTTATCATTATTTTTTCAGCTCGATTCCAAATTGCCAAATTCAATTAATTGTTTGAAAAGAATTCCATGTAATGTTCCAGAATTTTGAAAGCTTTTAAAAATGAAGAAGTAAGAACTTTTTAAACAAGAAATCCATGTATTTGAAAAATTTTATCTTTTTAATATCAACATGAATGTATCGGTAGGTATTTGTCGTCTTTCTCGGAAATAAAAATTAAAAAAAAAAGTTTCGTTATGTAGCTTAATCGGTGAACTATAAATTTTTGCTTACAGTCTAGTCAACCTTCCGGCAGCAATGCTACTGGTAATACCGTCCAGGAGTACTCTATTAGGGTTCCGAAGTAATAACGCATTAATTAATTTCTCTATTTAAATAAATCCTCGAATAAATTTTTCCTCTTAGGAATCAAAAAAAGAAATTCAATATTATGCGATTCAATAGCAACTTAAACGTAGAGTTCACAAAATGGTCGCAAGTGAAAATGGAACGAGAGAATAATCGCGGCGAGAAACACGCCGGCGAAGAAATGCCGAAGTTGGTTGCGTTCTTTGGTATCTTTACTGTGTGCATTTTTGTATTGATTTTTTCCCCGTTTAGATATGGCGCTGGTAGCGAATTTAGACGCGAAGAAAAGGAAGAAGCTAGAAAAAAGAAATTGGGATATACGTCTAGAAGTTATAATCCCGATGATCAGCCATGGATATTGAAATGTGGCGGTAAAAATGGAAAAAAGTAAGACTTGTTTTGGTATTGTGATTCTTCAACATAATGTGAGTTTATCCTATTAAAGATTCCGTGGCATTCGAGAAGGAGGTGTTGGAGAGAATGCAGCTTATTATGTTTTCACTCATGGTAACGATGGTTCCATAGAAGCATACCCGGTAGCGGAATGGTACAACTTTCAACCTGTTCAAAGATTCAAAGCGTTATCGGCGGAAGAAGCTGAACAAGAGTTTGGAAAGTACGTCTCGTCGGTTGTGTTTTTTTATCGATGTACATGTAAACGTGGCTTTTTCGTAGGAGAAATCGTAGCTTGAATCATTTTGCTTTGATGATGCGTAAGAAATTCCGTAAAGACGAAGATGACGAAATGGACGAAGAAGGCGGTAGTAAGAAAAGTAAAGGAAAAGGTATTGGTATTTTCTTTTCAAAAAAATCTCTCTGAAAAAAACTCGCAATACATGAACTTAATATTTTAGATTTTAAAATTTCCGATATGGATGATTGGGTCGATTCTGATGAAGACGACGATCGTGACAGCGACGACGAAGAATCCAACGAAAACAAAGAAAGCAAAAAGAAAAAAAGTAAGTCTTCAACTTCGTGGTTTCTCCGTTTGATAAAAATAACCATTTCATGCGCTTTTACAGAAGAAACAGCCAAGAAAAAAGTACCACCGAAGAAAAAAGCGAACAGTGACGGATCCGCTTTTGAAGAAAGCGACGACGGCGACGAAGAAGGTCGAGAATTGGATTATATTTCAGATTCTTCCGAAAGGTTCGCAAATTGTAGTTATTCTAATCATCGAGCGTCCATTTAATTCCTCTCTCAACAGTATTTCGGATGATGAGGCAAAAATCGACAAAGAAATGAAAGGCGTATCGGACGAGAGCGCTCTTCGTAAACTTCTCACTTCCGACGAAGAAGAAGAGGAAGAAGAGAAAGCGGAAAAAAGCGGCGAAGAAGGTAACAAAAGCGATCAAGAAGAGCCAGCAGCTACCGAAGAAACGCCTCAGACTTCCAATAACGCTAAGAAAAAACGTAAGAGGGAAACTCCGCAAGGAAAAAATAGCTCAGCAGATGGTCCTAGTAAAAACGAAGGTATAATTTGAATCTGAAACTAATTGTCGTTCAATTTGGAGTTTTATTATGATGCTTCGTATTTCAGACACGTCTTCAGATTTCAGCGCCGATAGTTCCGATTCCGACGCAGAAAAGATGAATAAAACTGAAACCTCATTAGATGGACAGCAAAATTCATTGTAAGTTTTTTAATTCGTAGGTAAATTTATGGAAATTTGAAAGTAATTCTTGACGTGTCTTATTTTGCAGAATCGAATCGCCTAACGGAGCCGAATCTCTTACTAAAAAGCCTCGTTTGGACCCCCTAAGGTAAATTCTTTCCCTATCATGAAGAAAAGAAATAAATAAAATCGTATTAACTGATGAAAAATGTAATTTCCAGCGAGCTCGGTATTTCGGAAGAAGCTGTTCGCAGATATCTCACGAGGAAGCCGATGACCACTAAAGAATTGTTGCAGAAATTCAAAAAATCTAGGACGAATTTGAAATCCGAACAGTTAGTGAGCGTCCTTACTCAAATATTAAGGAAGATTAATCCAATCAAGCAGACGATCAAAGGCCAGATGTACCTGTCGCTTAAACCAGAAAATGCCAAACCGAAGACTTAAATTATTTCTTCGATTTGATAGAAGAATGTTTTTTGGTCAAATTGACCACAGAGATATTTTTTTGATACTTTATATTTTCATTTAATTATTGAAGTTATTGATTTATTATTGATTTATTTGTGTTGTTGCGAACGAGTATATTTTGTAATTAAATCATACCTTTCATTATACTTTCCACGTAGGAGTTGAATTTTTCTGAAAAGTGCGAACCATCAATGTGGCTGTTAACGCGACAAAATAAAAAATAACGTTTAAAAGCGTTTTCAAAGTAATTTCCGTCTAATTCGAAGCCACTGCTTATAGATACGAAGATGTTATTAATCATGCCTTGTTCTTTAAAAAAAGCACCATTTCTTCGTTCAATTTGAAATTTTAAACGAAAAATAAAAAAGTGAAAGAAATAGACGTCATATTTGTGATCTGCGAGCTCGATTTAGGAATATTGGACTTTTCAATCAATGAGCTACCGCCTAGATCACGACGAAGTGACTACCTATAATTTAACTCATCACTCGCCTTTGTAGCTCTCCTGGAACCCAAGATAAACGAATCTACGTGATTTAACGTACGCGTTAATTCGACGACCGTCATCTCCGTTTGGGTCGTTCAAAATCGAAAATTTTGAAAAAAATTTCAAATTTGGGGCTCGAGAGTGGTATCAATTTCTTCAGCTCGTTTTCACGATTGCAAATCCGGTCGAATTTTTCCAAAATATTCACGCTATCAAGAGTAATTAACACTAATTGTTGAAGTTACTGATAACAAGTTCTTAACAATAGAAAACAGTGTGACCTTCATATCAGTGAAAATTCGTAATTTTTGGAATTTTTCTTCGCGGCTCCTAGAGCTAATCAAGTTAAATGAAGGGTGGTTCGGGGGGGGGGGGGGTTATGACGCTGAATCGAATGGCGTAGTTAGTTTTTCGTTTTATTCGTTACTTTCCGAGATATCGCGAATTACGACAAAAGCTTCACGATATCTCGGAAAATAATGAGTAAAACGGAAAACTAACTATGCCGTTCGATTTGGCGTTCCCGAAAACCACCGAACCACCCTTCATTTTCCTTAATTAGCTTCAGGAGCCACGAAGAAAAATTTCAAAAATTACGAATTTTCACTGATATGAAGGTCACACTGTTTTCTATTGTTAAAAGCTTGTTTACCGCGATTTCAAAAATTAGTCTTAATTACTCTCGATTGCGTGAATATTTTTGAAAAATTCAAACGGATTCGGAATCGTGGAAAAAAACTGAAGAGATTGATACCATTCTCGACCCCATAATTCAAAATTTTTCGAAAATTTGGAAAAAAATCGTCGCCAGATCAAAGATGGCGGCTATCGAATTACATTTACGAAATTTATTTATCTTGGGCTACAAAAGGGCTATGAAGACGTGTGAAGTGTCGAATTATAGGTTATCGACCCCGCGGAATCGATTGCCGCATTCGGTTTTACCCTAGAACGTAAGAACCGTGCGGTCGAATTCCGATCTCGAAATTTTCTCAGCAATGGTATGTTTTTGAGGTCAGATTCATTATTTGCGACCTCGAGTTAGGAAAATGAGACACTTTTCACGAAAATCCATCGGTTAGAAGAGCGGTAATTAATTAATTACGATTTTACCTGTTGTACAGGTTGCATATCACGTAGTGTAAAGGCAGTGACTTACGTGATTACATAATTATCGCCGTTCTAACCGGTGGATATTCGCGAAAATGGTATCAATTTACTAAGTCGACATCGCTAATCACGAATATCACCTCAAAAACATATCATCGCTGAGAAAATTTCGAGATCGAAATTCGATCGAACACACGGTACGCGATAGAGTAAAACTGAGTATTGCAATAGATTCCTCTGGTTCGATAACCCCATAATCGACACCTCGCACCCCTCAATCGGCATTCTGGGGCCCAAAATAAACGAATTTTTGTAATTTGTTTGACTTTTAATTGGAAAGACATGCATCGCCATCTTGTGAGTACAGATAATTCAGATTTCAATTTGAATTTTACTTATTTTAGTGCTCAAAAGGCCGATTGAGGCGTGCGAGGTGTCGATTATGGGGTTATCGAACCTGAGGAATCTATTGCAATAATCAGTTTTGCTCTATCGCGTACCGTGTGTTCGATCGAATTTCGATCTCGAAATTTTCTCAGCAATGGTATGTTTTTGAGGTGATATTCGTGATCAGCGATGTCGACTTAGTAAATTGAGACCATTTTCGCGAAAATCCGACGGTTAGAACGGCGGTAATGAACTAATTACGTATGTCTCTACCTTTGCGCTTTTGGATATGCAACTTATTTAACACATGCGAAAAACGTAATTAATTGATTATAGCCGTTCTAACCGTCGGATTTTCGCGAAATTAGTCTCATTTTACTAAGTTGACGTCGCTGATCACGAATATCACCTCAAAAACATACTATTGCTGAGAAAATTTCGAAATCGAAATTCTATCGAACACACGGTACGCGATAGAGCAAAACTGATAATTGCAATAGATTCCTCAGGTCCGATAACCTACTAATCAACTCCTCACACGCCTCAAATGGTCCTTTGGGGTTCAAAATAATTGAATTTTTGTAATTTGTTTGGTTTAATTTGACAGCCATGTACTGCCACTTCATGAGTTCAGTTTATTACATCTAACGCGAATTGCATTTCCTGGAAAGATGTCAACTATTAAATCTGAATAACAGTTTGTATTTTTTTTTGATAATTTTTTTATTACTAGATCCTAAAAGACGTCCTGATGAACGTGGTGCTGTAAGATCTACTTCCCTTTTTTTACATATTATTACTTTAATTTTACAAGTATTTGGCTGTACAACTCCTTTCTGGTATTTTGAAGCTTCAACTGAAGCACAACACCAATAACGTGAAAACATCGACACTCGGTAAGTTTATTCTAAAAAATAAAAATACAATACAAAACTTATTTCACATCAGCATTAACCATTTCGCGATAGAAATCTTTCACGAAGTTATCCGTCTCCTGGCATAATATTCGTAACCGATTTTCATCAAATATTGGAACGTCTTATTACGACTCAGTTCTCCCAGATCTTCTGATTCGATTATCTTATCTAGCTCCGGTAACGACTCCAAAGCTTGCAAATCTACCGATAAATTCGATCTTATTAGTCGCTGCGTAAAAAACGATAGTTTTAAAAAAACAATATTTCTACCTTTTTCTAAACTAAAACTTATAATTTTAAAGAACAAGAAATTATGAATATATTCTATCGGATCAGCGGTATCGATTTCTTCCACGGGCCATTCATCTTTTTGGATCGCTTTGCACCAAATTTCATATCTAAAGTGAAAACATAATTAACAAATACTTCTAAACGAAATTACTCTTCGAGGGATACTGCACCTTAATTCTTTCTTTTCTATTTCATCGTCTACGAAAAGCAACAAATCCAGAGCTTTGATGAAGTCGAACTCAGACGCTGATGTGTTCTCATCGCAGATATAAAACTTTACCAGAAAAAAAAAAGATAAATTGAATCCTTCGATTATAAAAAACATCATCGTGTACAAACCCTTATCAATTCTGCCGGTAAAAACACCCTCATTGTTTCGAAATCATATCCAAACGCGTTCAATACAACATCCGGTAATTCTTCTTGGTACGCGATCAAGGTCAATTCTTTGTTGACTTTATCCATAACTGTTTGCTCGTGATTGGACGAAGCCAAAAGTGCTAATTTACCTATTGTTAATATCGCCTGCAAATAACATAAATACGTGTTTACATTTTGAGAAGAGATTTTTCCTACTAAAATTAATATCGTCATTATCGGAAACCTCCGAACGATCTCCACCGAAACGAACCTTCTTCCTTTTCAACAATTCGATCTCCTGGAACGCCAAATTCAACAGGATATCCGCAGCTTCGTCGTATTTATTTATGAACACCGCGTGCAACCAAGCCAAGCTCAAATGATCGGCTAGAAATTTACTCAAAGCGAGTTGGTGTTTCTTATTCGAACGAAACTGCGTCAACAACTTGCCGGGTTTTTTCTCGCGAATATACCAAGAAAACAGGAACGGGGCGAAATCCTGCAAAACAAGGGCGTTAATTTTTGGCAATTTGTAGACAAAACCACGTACTTTTTTCTCGTATTTATCCATATAGTACATGAGTCTCTCGTCGTCGTCGGTTTTATCGCATATTTTCACTAAAATAGTAAAATCGAAGTATTTCTCGGCTAGCGAAGCGGCTGGTTCCAATTCGTCGATATCGTCTAAGTAACGAAAGCAACATTAAATGGGTGAAATTTCGCTTCGTCAAAGGCACAAATACGTACATAAAGCTTGGATCAAATTCAACCTCTCGTTTTCGTATTGATTGAGTAAAAACTCATGCCTGAGTTTACGATCGCCAACGCTTTCCACGTGGATTTTCAACCCTTCCAAGATGATAACATCGATGGAGACGAGTTGACTTAGCAATTCTTGACGTTGCGTCAAGCTGCCGGCCAATTTCACGCCGTACTTCATCGTCACATCGGACTACGCGGGAGATATCGTTTAGATTGCAGGTAATCCACGAAAAACACGTAATTTTCACGTACTTGCAACAGTAACGCGTCCTTTAATCCGTCTTCCCCCGGAGCCGCGGTCCACGAGAGCATTTCGGTGCTGAAATTCGCCATTCTCGAAGTATCCGGCACGAAAACTATACCTTTTTCTTGTCTAAATTGCGAAATTTCTTCGAGAACTTTCTGTTAAAATTGTCACGTTGTGATTATTTCATTAGCGCGAGCGATAATAATAGATTGATTTACCAAGAGGATGGTATTCGTGTTGCCGATGGTTTTGCCGACGCTTTGTAAGCTATTATCGCCGCATACGAAATCTTCGCAATGGTTACAAAGTTGTGTTAAAGCTTTATGCACGATGCTCACCTTTGGATATAAATTCGTGTAAGTTTTTGATAACATTAAGTTCATCACATTTGGGTTATTTCGTGCCAAATTGATCAAGATTTTGATAAAGGGTGGTCGAGATTTTTAAATGTGAATAAAACGAATAAATTTCAGATTATTTATTTCATTTCACTCCAGAAAAATTAATTTTCCAACTTTTTTCATGGAGTAAAATGTGATAAAAAAATCTGGAAACATTTTATCTCATTTGCTCTATCTGAAATAAATGAAATACAAATTTTTCAGATTTTTTGCTCCATCTTACTCGATTTAAAGTGATGAAAACGTTTTTTCTTGGGGTAAAATTGGACAAAAAATCTAAAAAAATTTCATTTCATTTGTTTGATTTCAAGTAAATGAAATACAAAATTTTCAGATTTTTTGTCCCGTTTTACTCTAGAAAAATAATTTTTAAACACTTTAAATGGGGTAAAATGGGACAAAAAAATCTGAAAAAATTTCATTTTATTAGCTCGAACCAAATTAAATGAAATATTTTCAGATTTTTTGTCCCATTTCACCCCATTTAAAGTAATGAAACTCGTTGAAAAATAAATTTTTCAGCGGTAAAATGGGACAAAAAAAATTTGAAAAAGTTTCATTTCATTTGTTTCAAGTAAATGAAATACAAAATTTTCAGATTTTTTGTCCCGTTTTACTCTAGAAAAATAATTTTTAAACACTTTAAATGGGGTAAAATGGGACAAAAAAATCTGAACTAATTTCATTTTATTTGCTCAAACCAAATTGAAGGAAATGAAATTTTTCAGGTTTTTTTGTCTCATTTCACAGCAGAAAAACAAATTTGCATTTCATTTAATTGATTTTTCAACACTTCGAATGGGATAAAATGGGACAAAAAAATCAAAAAAATATTAAATTCATTTAATTTGAATCGAGCAAATAAAATGAATTTTCCCAGATTTTTCGTCCCATTTTGCCTCACTTAAAATGATGGAAACAAAAAATCAATTTTTCTGGGGTAAAACGGGACAAGAAAATCTGAAAAATTGTTTCATTCGCTTAAAAAAATCGATAACTCATCAAAATTTTGGCGGATTTGATGCGAAATGACGCATTTACCTTTCTGTAAAATAAATCGTAAAATGTCAATCCGCCGGTAGGAGTCATGTTGTTATTTTTGACTACTTCTTTAATCACGCTTTCCAATATTTGAGGATATCTTTACACAAACAGAGAAATTATTCGAAAAATGAAATTATCACGTAAAACATCATCGAGAACTCACTTATTTTGTAATTTTCTTAAAACCACAGCAGCGATTAGTTTTTCCGCTTGTTCGGCGAAAATATACGTCGTAGGCATTATCACATTATTCCACGTGACCGCTCCGAGCTGCGGAATTTACCAAATGAGAACCAAAAACGGAAAGTAATTTTATATAGATTTCAACTTACTCGTGTCCATAATCCCATTTCCCGCATGAACGATATGAACCAATCCAAAGCTTGTTGTTTTTCCTCCAATTGACTTTGAATTTGCAACGACAACGTACTATTTAGGTTGATTTTTTCTGAAATGAAATTCACAAAGATGGAGATTTCTATGACGGAGAAAGGAGAATTATTCGAAGGATTCAAATATATTGCCCGTATAAAAAACAAATAAACGCTTCTAGAGCATACAAAAGTCTCGAATCCCCGTTCAACCTCTTTGTACAGGCGAAATATTCGAATCCTTGGAAACTACTGATTCTACCGGAAGATTTTTCATCAGCCCAACGTGGATCTTTGGCGGGAATATCATCAATCAAATCCAAACTGACTTTGATAGCGACTAAATCTAAATTAGAATCGACTTGAGGTGCTACGTCGTCGATTGGGAATATCTCTTTGATCATGGCTTTGGCTTGGTTCTGCGGAAGATATTCGATTATGTGAAAATAAGAAAGATACTTCGATACCTACAGATACGTACTGATTTCTTGCTAACGTAATATAAAAACGCCGCTTTGAGGCAAGCGTTCGTATCTTTGTTGATGGTGACATCGGCAACGTCGGGTTCTTGGAATTGCGAATCGGATAAAATGGAGGGGTCGAAACTGGCCGAAGTACTAAAACAATAGATAGATAAATATATTCATGGTAGATGCGATTTATTAAAAAATCTAACCTGTTTGCTAGATCAAACGGAGACATGAGATCTGACATGGTTGCAGCGATGAAACCGTGATTACGAGAGAAAAATATAGGCACACGGTTAATAGTAACACCTCCAAGGATGCTCGCTTCGGGTATATCAATTACGTCTACTTCATCGTAACCGGAAGTAACTATAAAAAGCGTTAATTTAGCTCGAAGATTAGATGAATCTTTAATTAGGTATTTTACCTGGCGAAGAAACGATGTATCTGTGATTATACATATACACAGTTTGACCAGACGTCAATAAGAAGATCTTCTTTAAATTATGATCAGATTGAAAGAGCGAAAAATCGACTTGTTTTAATAAGTTAAACGATGTCGCTTGATTCGGCGCCGATGCTTCGTGTACGTCGATAGTAACTACAAAAAACCATATCACAAATCTCATCTCCGGAGTTTCGGAGTTTCACTCGATACATACTCAAAGCGAAATGCATCCTAGGAGAGATCGTTTGATTAGAAGCAGCCACCAAAATAACGATACTTTCATGCTGAGCATCTATAATTTGCATATCCAAAAAACACATCTCTACTTCATCACGATCGGACATCTGTAAAGAACAAACTCTTGAGGTTGTGTCACCATCTACATCGACATCACGTACCCAAACAGTCTGAATGAAATTATCCGCCACCAAAGATTCCAATTTGCATTCAAACACGAGTCGTTCCTGTTCGCCGACATTTAACGACCATTTCTGCAACGTGTAACCGGCCATCACAAACAAATGATATTCGCTGGCCGAAGCTGATACAACAGGGGTTGCGGTCTCGTTGACTAAAACCCTGACTAATTTCTGTAAAAAGAAATCCGCGGTGAAATGTATCTCAAAAATGGTTACTGCGAGCTTACATGATCGTTATTCTGCATCGTATGTATGCCGCCGAATAACATAGACGAAAACCGTCTACCGATACCGCCTAGCCAACCGGATGGCGTCGATAGTGGCCTACAAGTGATCGAATGCCTTCCGCCGATGTTGTTCGTTTCTACTAGCAAAATAGTCGCTGTCGTTGTGGCCAAAATGAACCCCATGTTAGGCACGCGTTTCACCGTTTCGCATTCTTGACCCTAAAACCAACCGAGTTAATTGTAAAATACAACAATTTACGTTTCAAAACACTAACTTGTAAATTGGCATTGAATTCGATAGATATTCCTTCATTACTGATATTCGGCCAATACCGAATTAATCCTTCTGGTGAAACTACGATGCACGATATAGTCTGGAAAACCAAGATATTAGAATTTCTTCACTTCATGTAATGCATAATCTCTTACCTGATTACCATGCGAACTAAAAACACATATTAAATTAGCCGAATATGCTAAATCAGAAGGCGGCAATGTTAATTCTTTGCATATAGAACCAAATATCTGTTTACTACCAACTGCTTGCCATATTAATAAACGTCTACCGATAACGAACCAGGCCCAGCCATCTTTTGATATAGAAGCGCTACATATTGTGTTTCCTTTAAAATAACAAATTTATATAATTTTGGTACACCGTTATAAAATCAAAATAACCACGATGTACGAACTATCTGAAAACGCTAACGCTTCGGTGATTTGTACTGGTACAGGTGATCCGTAGCTTTCAACATTATGATACAGCGTTTTGCATATTATCTGCGTCGATTGTGTGGATCGACCTGATACACTTCGGCTGAAATTATAAGAGCTATATATCGTAAATTAGGTACCATTTACTTACAATTAAAAACGATAATTACTTTTTCTTGGGAGTGTAAAATAATCCGGATTTCTTGCCTTGTTGCTTCAATGAACGCGAAGACACCGATATATTCTTGTAACCTAATGAAATATCGACATCATCCATCGCTTAAAAGTCTACTTGAAACATTTAATAATTAAAAATTAATAAAATGAATTATATAAAAGTGTTATTCCGTCAATTTTTTAATTATTTCGAAGAAAATTAAATGCAATTCAAAACCCGGCAAATAATCATGCCTGATAGATAAACATCACAGATAAAATTATAGAAAAAGAATACCATATTGTTATACTTTACTATTCTAACTAGGCGTTAAAGTCCACTAGTTTTTTCAAGTGATAAATATATTCGGAAATGCTCGGAAATCTTCGGATATCGCTTAGTGTAGTCATCGTAGTCTGA
>QBDW01000721.1:0-14370 GCA_003261595.1 Maconellicoccus hirsutus
AGCTTTATGTGCAAATACGCGCCATAATTCGCGTCCTCTTCGTGGCCCGTCTTCGTATCGCCACCGCGTTGCCGTTCGAGGATAATATTAACGCGATGAGTCGTACTTATGCCATCGTTGCCATATATTTAACGATATGTTATATTACGTGCTGGCCTAATGCTCGTATTTAATGATAATTCCATTTTGCTTCGTTATATCTAAACTTAACGCCTTAGATAATACAGAAGCTTTGATTTTAGGCGCTTCCAAGATAACATTAAAGTTTACTCATTGAGCACACGTGTCCTTAATTATGATTTTTCTGGACTCTAGCTTACATCAGAAATTTTGTACCCTGATTGTCTGAGGTTGAGTATTGGTGGCAAACTTTTTTGAGCTTTTTCAAATTCTTTTTTTTTCTTTCAATTCTCATATTATCACTTTACTGCAATGACTTTGGAGTATGATTCATCTTTGAGTCGGTATTAAATTTTTTTACTTTTTTTTTATTCTTTAATTTTCTAGATAATAAATCATTTTTCTTGATTTTTGTATATTTAATTCACACATAGAAAAATTTCAATTTATACATATTTCCCCATAAGAAAGGGGTCAACCACGTGGGAAACTCGCAGCAAGTTGCACAATTTCTATAACCATCTCGTACACCAACACGCTCTCTCACCCCTCTTCAAATTTCCCCTCTTCTACAAAACTTCCTTCGCTATTTTTAATATATAACTCGAGTTTTACCATTTCCATCTCGCTTCGTTTTATAATTACCATCGCATCGTTTGTTATCCGCTCCGATCGCATTCCTCTCCCCGCGCAATCGAACAAA
Organism: Maconellicoccus hirsutus; assembly: GCA_003261595.1. Classification (NCBI taxonomy): domain Eukaryota; kingdom Metazoa; phylum Arthropoda; class Insecta; order Hemiptera; family Pseudococcidae; genus Maconellicoccus; species Maconellicoccus hirsutus. The sequence goes on from QBDW01000721.1 coordinate 824, forward strand.
TTCGTTCGCGCTTTGCCGAAATGATTTATAGTCGTAAATCGGCGCGAATAAACGCGACAATAAAGTAAATTTTATTACGGTTTGAAATTCAGCGGCGGCGTTTTATTTACGAAAAGTTTTCTTTTCGAAATTATTAACACGAAAACGTTTGCGAAAAAGAAATTTATCACCTAGCTACAGTTCATTTTCTCATCTCCCCGTTGTGGCTCGCTAATAAATAAAAATATATACGAGTGGGCCCGAAAATTTCGATATTTCGGATTAGTTTCGAGACACGTTCGCAAAACCGTATCGCGAGTTCGGCTCGCTTATTGAATAAAATTCCGCAGTTGAGAACACAAAAGGGAACCGCGCGGGGAAAAAATACGGAAATTTCATAACGACGCGATGTGTATCATACGTGCGTAAAAATACCACCTCGCATTTCTTCTCCATGTGTTTGGCAAACTTAACGAAAAAATATACCGCAAACCAAAAGTGACAACGCAGTTGGTGATTTCTATCTGAAAATTTTATTTACACGCGTACATACCTAAACGTATAAAGTTTAATAGCATTTACCTACGAGGTCGCGTTGTCTTATCGCGTTCGCCGAAAATAGAAATACCAAAGTTGGAAAAAAAGCAGAACAGGAAAAAGGCAAGAAGCGAGCGTAATATCACAAGAATTGTACATAAATGTAACCTCGCCGAACCAAGCAGCCAGTACGAAAGTAATGGAAGACAGAAATGAGATAACAGCTTGTCTCATACAATGCTTTTTAAAAGCTCTGCCCAAATAAAGAACGCATCCTTCCAAAAAAAACCTGCACATAACTACACATATACCAAATGTTTGCCAGCAGTTAACGTTATTTTTTCATTTCTTTATTTCCGGCGCCTGTATATGACGTCATATACCACAACGTTGCACCCTACGTGTATCGCGAACATGGAACACCTAACATTACCACCATCTCAAATTAAACCACCACCTCGAGATTGTAGGCACTAGGTAACTCCCATTCTACGCTAATTTCTATGCAAAATATTACCTTTATCTTAGTGAGGTAAAAAGTAAAACGACAATTCAACCACTTCCTTTGTAGTAATTATATAATTATACAAAGCTCAAGTACTCTTCAGGTAGTCCTTTGCGTGAAAATAAAAGCTATTTTGTGATACCAGAACAAGCTTTCTTTTAAAAATCTCTCCCTACACTCCCCATCACAAAAAAAGTTTGGAGAATTTTCAAGATTTTAACAAGTTGGGTGATAGGGGGTCCTTCTTTTTTCATACGTACAAAGGTCTTCAAACGATGCGAGGGTCACTGAGATTTTTTTATCCAAAGTCAATTTAGCCCGATTCTTGATTTATCTAGCGGGAATCCTAGAGTTTTGGTCAAAAGAAATAGCTATTTCAGCTTTTTATCACTATTTTAGTAATTTAAAATTTAAAATTGAGTTTTTTCAGTTTTTTGTTTTCTGAACGTGGACAAACGTGAATTATTCAATTTTTTTGGCTTCTGATTAGTGTTGACTGTTTGCTTATGTTATGCTCATACTAGCAAGAGAGTGTGTTCTTGATCGAAACCAACAAACCAACAAACAATAACATGAAACAACACTGAACACGCATGATTGCTGTACCGGACTGGATAGTAGATGATATTTGGAATATGAGCACTAGCAGTCTAGCACTGTACAGTCGATGCAGGTTCACGTTAATTCGGAAATATGGAATATTAATATTAAAATATTATGGTACTAAATATGTAAATTACTCTGAATTGTGAAATATTTGAATTTTTGCGTTTTTTTTTTCAAATTGATTGTACACCACATTTCAAAGCAGAAAAAAGCAGCGGGAATCCTAGCGGTTTCACTTACGAGAAACAGCGGTTTTTGGCTTCTTTCAGAAGCAATCTGGCGGTAAATCATAATTTCCAGTTGGCAACACTGATAATTGGTTCGGCAAGTTTCGCGTTTACCTACGTTAAAGAAAGCAGACCTTTCTTTATAGTATTAATTAATTAATTAATTAATTAATAATAATAATTAATTAATGGAATAGATAGATAGATAGATATTGAATGAAGTGTATCAAACGGATTTTTTTTCGAAGAATCATCACTTACTCACTTTCACTTTACTAAAATTTCAAAAATATCAACTCCGTCGCCCCCTCCCCTTTCCTCATTAATAGGTCAAAATTAAGATGAGAAAAAATTGCATTTTAGGAACAATTGAATCAAATCATTAAAAAATTAACGTATTATTTAAAAGAAAAAAAAAACATGCGACGTCACACATACCAACAGTGCTGCCAATTCATAAAAAATTTTCAGTCATAAAAAATGAATAATTTTTATGTAATTTTTTCAAAAATATATCGTGTATTTATTTTTTTTAATTCATACACTACTTTCCGACAAAATTCACTACTTTTCTATTACTTTCATGATCTATTTTAAAAAATCACATTTTTCACCTATTTTCACTAATTTCACCACCTTTTAAGTAACCTACGACAGATTGTGACACTCAAAATAAATGAATTTTTTTTTAATTTTTAGTCTCGTCTTACACAATTTGAAACTGTTTGAAAATGTATTCTCCTGGGGTAAAATGGGACAAAAAATCTTGACAGATTTTGTTTCATTCATTTCAAACATCTTTACCTATTTGCCAAGTTTTCCTTATTTAGTACAAAAATACCAAAATTGGACAAATTGGTTCATTCAACAGAGGTAACATCCAGTGAATATGCAAATTTTTCGACCATTTCAGAAGAAATTGATTTTTGTCAATATTTTACCTGAAGTGCATCTCTCACTTTTTTTTATAGGTTTAATTAACATTGGTTGAGAAAATAATTCTAAAACAATATTCCAGCACCGACCGATAAAGTCATTTTTTTCATAATATTCATCTTGTTTTTGGAATTCTAAAATCGATTACAAAAAAAACAAGGCAGGTAGTACGTAGTAGAAAAATCCGCAATTTTTTGGAATTTTTCGACTTCAAAAAATGACCATGAAACGATTCCAAAAACTCGGAATAATTTTCAGAATATCTAACGGATTTTTTCGTAGAAAATCACCACTTCTTCATTACCACTTCAGCAAATTTTTAAAAATCTCCTAACTCGACCACTTCCCTCCCCTTTCAAAATCAAGGGGATCAATTTTAATACAGAAAAGATTTCAAATTATAAGGAAACCTGTATCTTAAATCAAAAGTATTAAAAAAAATGAACGCATTATATGATCCGTCACATAAGTAGTCTGACAGGACTGTCAATTTATGAAAGACTATTATTTTAAAAGTCGAGTCAGCTGGACTGCTCATTATTAGTCAATTTGTGAAAAATTATCAATCTTACAATATCATGACAATGCTGCCAATTTATGAAAAATTGTCGATCTCTCACCAGAGCATAACACTTTTTTGTAATTTTTTCTAAAATATTTGCGTTTTTGGATTTTTTTATGTATTTTTCGTTTGGACTGCTAATTTTGAATTGTCTGTTTTCATCTATTTCTCATCTTCGTCGTTTTTCATCATTTTACGTTTCGAATTTCCTTCGACACGTTGTTCCCAGAAGTACAAAAAACAGTGAAATTTCAACACTGCCACAGCAATGCACCTCCCACCAAGACAATTTCTTTCTTCGCGGTAAAACAATTTATGTAAATAGAATGTAATATCGAACGAGCGAAAAATAATATTTCTCCGCGTAGTATATATTATATCGAAACATATATACAATATTTATGTGAAAGAATCGGCATAAAAACATGAAATAGAATCAAAAAAAGAGGAGCTAAGGTAGATTGCGACGGCGAATCGTGACAGACAGGGCTTAAATCAGAATTGGAATACGTTTTTCCGTCCATGATAAAAGAAACGTGACTAGCGAATTTAATGGGCTACGTGCTTCTCCCCTCTCACTTACGCCATTACTCCTTAAACGTATAGAGAAAAAGATAGCGAAAACAAGGAACACTTTTCTATGTACTAGATAACACACATACACATACTCACTATACAAGTTGTAAGTACAGAGCTTTGAGCACATTTCACTCCTCAAAAGCACGAGGCATCTTGCTCGAAGCAACAAAAGCAGGTAGTACTATTTTTACATTGTAATAAAAACCTTATTAACACATACAACATAAGAGCCTCGTCAAGTCAACGTATAAAACGAATAAATTTTTTTCTAATGGGTTTAAATTACGTATATGTGCAAAGTCACACGTAAGCTCTTCCATTTTTAATTTTTTTTTCAACTCAAAAAATTCCTACGAGTTCCTCTTCGGTCTCGTTTAACGAAACACTGCGCGCGCAACTTGCGAAACATTACCAGGTCAATTTAATAATTTAGGAAGAAAATACTTAAAATTTCAATTCTCCGAGGCATTTACCAGATTAAACGACTTCTCTATGTAATAATTACGGTAGAACGCATTCCATTTTGTCTTCAGTTTTCATCGTATTTTCCTTTCTTTTCTCTCGCAGTTTTTCACATCTCCCTTTTTTACGTCCTTCCCCGAACATCGGCCTTCGCGCGAATATTTCCCGATGTATTTAAACTTTACGAGATTAACTCTCCGGAATTGCAAAGCAAAGCGTTCATCTTAAGACGACGCGTACCGGTAGCCGGCTTTTCGATGGTGTTTTTTCGTTAGGGTCCGCACCCCACCTCACGTGCAGCCGCATCCCAAAGACGTCTAGGTGTTTAGGATTAAACAACCGTGATACACGGAACAAATAACTTCATAAGTGTTTTCGTCGACGTGTTTCTGTTTTACTCCTTTTTCTCCTTTTATTACTTCATTCTGAGAACTCTTTTGCTATGGGGAAATGTTACATGTAAAGTGATGCTGTACAAGAGATGATTTAATTTAAACGAGGATTTTTCTCAACATCGGCATAGTGTTTTAATTTGATTCACGATTGAAAATAATTCTCTCAGTCTGTCATCTATCTTGTTGAGGGATAAAATGACTTTATAATGTTCAAAAAAGCTCTATTAATACAGTTTATATTCGATATTGCTTTCGTTTTCTGCATATTTTGCGAACAACCGTTGAAAAAATCTTGGAAAATTCCGAAATCAACAATGGCTTCTTATCAATCATTTATTACATCGTAATACAAAATAGACCAATTATTACCATTATTTAAACAAAAAATTTCATCGCAATTTCTTTAAAAAAGGAAGCAAATTTCCATATCCGATTACCACAGGGTAAGACCTCGATTCACCTTTGTAAAAGCAATCAATATCGATATACCCAAGCGCACCGGTCTTTGGATACTCCGACGTCGCATTGCACGCGTATTGATTCGGCAAAAAATTTTTCATCGCCACCAAAGAAAATTCATTTCTCCCGATAACAGGAATAATAAACCTGACCCTTGCTACATGTTCATCACCCGCGAAAATGTCGAATTCTCCATTTGGACCGACGATGGCTGCTTCTCGTCCTACTACACCAATCTGTATCGGGTTCTGTCATTGAAGGACATCTTGTCGACATCTCGCATAAGTATTTCCTCGTCTTTGTTTACGCCATCGTAAAATTTTCCATGCCACATTACCGCATTATCGATGAAGAACGAAGACGGTGTGAGCGAACGGAGACGAAATACGGCCCAGTCTGCGTACAGCTTGAGCGTTTCATTAGTTTCACAAGCCACGAATGTTATCATTAGAACCACCAAGACGAATTTCAAATGCATTTTTGACCATGTACTTTTTGATCGCGAACAAATGTGAACTACGAAGAACGTATTTAATACACAAAACAAAATTACAAAGTCGCCACCGAAATAAGCAACCAAATTGTGTGTCGGTGTATTCAAGATGAAAAATAAATCGTCACTTGGTCGCTCTTATCGCGTGCGACTTGTATTTATTGATTATCAGCGACTTCCAGGAAAGTCACGTATGACTTCAAAGATTGTTCTACAAACGGATATTTCTCGGTCGTTCGTTTATCGCAAATATCCGCCATATGCAAATTTATCGTTGGTCATTTCCGAACAACATACGAAATATTGATTATATCGTTTTTATCGGAATGATAAAATTAAGAATTATTCAACAGACGAGGTAGACGAGGGCTTATCAATTTTGAAAGGCGAAGCTTTAATTTTAAAAATACATTATTTCATGATATCTACGAAGAACAAACTCCTCATAACTCCTGAATTACCAAATACTTCCACCACAGCTGAAAATTTCGAGATATCTACATGATGAATTACCAGTCAACTCATCAGGAGTTGATCCAAGCCTACCAAGTATCAACCCCCCATCGGATGATTTTAGGATTTGTTTTGGAAAAGAAACACAACAGAGAATTCAAAGCACTAGGAAAATGCGAAGGTTTTCTATTGAATGCGCCGAAAGTGTACTTCGGAGGCTCAAGAAAGTGCGGAGGTTTCCTCCTAGTTGCGCCAAAATTACTCTCGCAGAGGTTTCCTTCATCGGATTATCAAACGAATTTTTTTTTATTGAATCACCACTTTTTACAACCTTTTTACCAGATTTTCAAAAACCTCTCATTTAACCACCCCTCCCTCCCCCTTCCACATCAACGAGATCAAATTTTAGATTAAAAGAAAATCTGTATTTTTAAAGAAAAATCAAATTTTAAAACGTCGAATTAAAATTACACAAAAATGAACCCATTTCATCACAAAAATATAAATATGACGTCACATATTTCGACAATGCTGCCAATTCATAAACTATTGCCAGTTATTTACCGAAAATCAGGGGTTTTAAAAAACGACTACTTTTTTGCTACCTTTTTATCAAATTTTTCAAAAACCTTTCAATTTTACCACCCCTCCCCCCTTCTCCCACATCAAAGAGGTCAAATTTTAGATTAAGAAACAATCTGTATTAAAAAAAATAAATCAACTATTTGTATAAGAAAATTAAATCGATAAACAAAAGAGCGCATTACACGTTAACTAAAAAAATACTTCAATATAAGATCACATATTCCGACAGTGCTGCCAATTAATAAAAAATTACCAGCTATTTATCAAAAATAAAGTGTAATTTTTCCAAAAATATTTTCTGTTTTCGAGTTTTTTCATTCTTGCGCCACTTTTTGATAAAAACTGCTTTTTCACTACTTTCACTACGCTGCTTTTGGACGCGTCAAAATTCCCTTGGAAAATTTTATTTCTATTTCCGCTCTTCTCGTATTGCAAATTCAAGGCCAGCCCTCAGGCTATTAAGCGATATTAGGCATTCCTCAAGTGTTTCATTTCTTGTCACACTAACAATGCTATTCGTACGTCTCTCGAAAAAGAAAAAATAAATCAAACGTTTCCACCGTTATCGTAAACCAACCAGAATTCACTTTAATTTTAATTCTCCACGTGTATAAAAATTTCAAAAAACATAAATTCAAATCTCCAATTGCCAACAAACGAAAATAACGCGTTTTTCGGTTCGTTCACCGTATCTTCCACGCTACTCGAATAAATACGGTCAACAATCTCGTTCAAAACACAAATTTAAATACCTAAGCTCTATATACCTCTCATCGTTGTACATTTTCAATATCGCAGGTGTAATTAAAACCTCGGCAAATTTTCATTTCACGAAGAACTTCGAGAATTACGACAATTTGAAAAATTCATCGTTTGTGAATTTCAATTTTAAAATTTCCACGTTCGTTAACACGAGACCTTGAACCGCGATGAAATTCATCATGCGAAAATCTTCGACGTTAATTCGCTCGTTGAAAATACGAAAGAACTGAACATATCGAACAATATTACCAAGGTAAAATTACATCGCGAAAAAAGCAAAAACTACCCTTCTGTTTTGCCAGAACATCTAAATTTTCGCCTTTCATCACTCAACATATAAATCCTTCGAGACAAAAAAAAAATGAAATTGCGAATTGAAAAACAAATCCACTTGAATGAAAAATTTACCATAAACATAAAACGACGAAAGTGACATATTCATTGACACGAGCAGATTCCAAATATCAAAAATGAACAAAGATAAAGAGTCAGATTTAGATAAGTCGAAGAACACAACGAACATATATAACGTGTTCGCGCTTTTCAACATTTTGCCTTCGACGAGCGAAAATTTCATTGCGTTTTCTTCTATTTGACGACTCGAACACGAAATACCAAATCGACATATTTGCCTTAATTGACATTACACGTTTCCTTTTATTTCGAGCGAAAGTACAAAAATGCGCAATTTTTTCTTCGAGTTTATCGCCATTAAAAAGCGTTCCGGACTGAAATACTCCGAATACCGTGAAGAATTTATTCGATTAAGCGACCGCGACAATGGAACGAAGAAATCGAAAAAAATAATAAACACAACCCGACCAACCCGCATGGCAAAATCACATTTGAACCATCGGTATAGCATTTTTTTCGCGTCATTAAACTTCAATCGTCTCTCGTGTGTAGTCAACACTCCAACTATAATCGTCTTATTTATTTAGCTATTACGACGATAAACATCGTTTCCCTACACTTTTCTTCGCCTGTTCGCCACAATCTTGACCTCTCATTCGCTTCTTCGGACGTAAATAAACACCAATTTGGGTTCTTTCGTTCATCATAAGCTCACTCAATCACACCAAGAACTCATCTAAAACACTGACGCTCATATGACCATCATCCTATCGTATTCCGACGCGATTCGAATTTTTAATAAACTTCATATGCTCTCGCGCACAAAAGAATTGCGCGCCTTTCATCGTAAATTATGACGCGTCGATGATCCGCTAATAAAAACGAAATTGAAATTTCCGTCGCGTTCGGCCCCGCGCCCTCATACCAAACCGAGCGAACTTTCATTAAATTTACATCAAAAGGTAAAACAATGCGAGTTAGAAGCGATGAAATTTTCATCGTTGTCGTACACAGCACGTCAACGCAATTTCGGAATATCGCGCTACGCCAATTTTCCCGCAGTCGATCTCGGGTTAATCTCGTTATTCGCGTTCAACTTGAAATTTTTAAATAATGCACGTCGAAAAACCAAAATCTTCCGAGAACTTTCAAAATTACGGCATCTTTGCTCGATACGCGATTACACGCGTAACCACGCTTCGGGTAAGCGCAACGATGGCGGTGACTTTAATAAATAAAACGCCTGTCACGAAACGATTCTTCCAAGTTGACGATGTTTCTTTTACTCCCGTGAAATCTACGATTCGAGGTTTTCTAAATATCTAATGGCAATTACTACGCCTCCAAGTTTTCGCTAAAAATGTGCTTAACGAAGTTGCCATGCATACAATGTATTCTATTGATTTCTGATTCTTTCGCGTTGACGGATCTCGTTTTTTTCTTCTAATAAATTGCACATAACAAGTAAAAATGGCAAGAAATAAAAAATAATTGTGAGTGTCACCCTCGCGTGATGCAAACGATCAACGACGGCCTCCGCCTCCACCCCAGTTGATCGAATTCTCAGGAAAGCTGGTATCGAGAGGCCCCGTGAATTTCGTCCAGGAGTCTTTTGCAAGTTCATTAAAGTTAGATCCTTTTACTAGGTCTCAGCGAGATGCTTGCGCGAACCACGCTCTGCTACCACGTTATTGGAATAGCCAAAAGAAAGGAAAGACACAAGCGGGTATAAAAGCCTTTATTGCTCAAAAAGAGGCGATCGTGTACCATTCTAAAGGCATCAGCCATTAGGTGGCAAAGGCACCGACCAAAGACATATGAACACCCCCAGTCACACGTTTGGAAAACACCCTAATGTGTCAAAATCGGGTATTTTTGGGATCGGAAGGCGAAAAATAAGAGAACCTGATGCCACAACTTGAAAAATGCAGCCTGATAAACTTATATAGATGAAACACACTGGCTGACAATGCAAGTAGCTTATGCCATAACGTGATAACAAATGCCATAGAATGGAAAAAAGAGCTCTAAGGAAAGGAATTGGGCAAAGAAATGAATGAGGAGATGCACCATGGACTTGAAAATATTTCAGATCTATCAACAACGAGTGGGAATAAATTCGGTAATCACGCGTAGCTCAAAAAAAGACACCAGCCACTAGGGATGGCCGGCACACTGACAAAAGACATCACCAATACGCCAAGCCATGCATTTGGAGAGCACCTGAAATGCGCAAAACTTGGCTATTTCTGCTATAGCAAACGAACAAATGAAGAGGCGATCGTGTACCATTCTAAAGGTACTAGGCGCCGGGTAGCCAATGCCCGGCAAAACTGTAACCGTGTCCTCTTAAGGGATATCAACATTACAACACGTGTGACCAAAGAACAAAAGAATACAATTAATAGTCGGGCAGCTCGCGTAGAAGGAAACAGCGCCCCCCTGCCGATTAGATGGGACAATTTTTTTTGAAAAGGGAATCCTGGGGAACATTTTAAAGTGAAACTAAAAAAATGAAGTGGGGCAACTCACAAAATGGCGGCCTTTTTGATTGACAGGTGAACGATGCTTTATGATGGGCTTTTAGGGGGTGAAAAAGTGGGTGTACGAAAAAAGTGATAATAACTTATCATGTAGAATGCAACATTGACCAGAAAAACGTTAGTGAACTCTGCCGTATATTTGCTCCATAATTGACAAGTGGGTGATTTTTCACTTTTTAGCCCGTAACTCAAGATGTAGTAGGTATACAAAAAAATGCTAATAACTAAAAATGTTCTTCATCAAATTTCTCACAAATTGTCATATGGACGGTTGTTACATATCGCAAAGCCGACAAAAAAAACCGCATGTGAAATTAGCTGGGGTACCATTCCCTTCTATGCAGGCTCCCCCACTATAACCAATATGAATATTCAACTTATAGAAAACTTCTCATTCACATATTTCCTATTGATATGTGAAACTACGAAAATGCTGGAAAATTATTCGCGTAACTGAAATGTTAAAAAAGACCCAGGGCCATACGGCGCATACTCCAAGTAAGTAACTGGTTTCGCGCACGTACCATCTCCTATCAAACCCCAGTCAAACTGTCGAGTAAGAGCAACTGGAAATCAGGTAAGTATCCTTTTCGCTTTCTGGCTTTCGTTCGCCTTACCAAACGTGATTGAAAATATACCAAAAACGAATCTGCAAATATCAAATTCCATATTACCTTCCCATTTACCCATCATTCACACGCTTCCCACTCTTTTCACTCGACCATTTACTACTTTTCAGCATTTCAGAACCGTGTACCATCTGCGGCACGCCATACAGCACGCAGTGCCCCTGACAATGATATATGAAAACGAAACGTTCGTCGCCGACAAACTCTGAAAAATATACTCGCATTAACCGACGAGCAAACACATCGAATAAACTCGTTATACACGATACACGAGTTATACATATGCTCGGCAAAAGTTAACGATTTCATTAAAATAATTCGGCAAAAAACACACGGCGGCAAAACTTTCCTAACTAATAACCTAAATATTTACACACACACATACATTTCCTATAACGTCGCCATCCCTCCTTCGATCCTCTCCTTATACTCCAAAAAGGAAATTCGATTGCCGACTGAGCACCCTCTCTCGTATATAGGAAAAATGAAAGTAATGTTTTGCAGCCAGAAAGTATAGTCATTAATCAGCGTCACGTGTAACGTACTTTCAAATTAGTCAACACCTGCTGAGGATAAGAGTTTAAAACGTTTTCATTTGTTACTGTACATAAATTGCGCTTTTAAAAAAGCTCTCGTACCACGCACGCTAAAAAAAAGGAAACGAGCTTCGAAAGAATTTTAATCATTAAAAAAACTCTGGCTTCTTTCAATTCCGAGGTAAATATATTTATTAATACGCTCGGTGAAATAGCATGGCAGGTAACCCAAACCCCTTTTTCGATTAAATTCCATAAAAATCTCAATTTGGAAACGCTCCGAACTCGCCGCTCTTTCAAAACAAATAAAACTTTGCTGTTTGAAGCAAACGAGTAAATAAAGTGACGTCGGAGTTTCTAATGCGGGTAATTTACACGAGGAGTATTAATATTCCGACAAGTTTTCTACGCCCTTTTGCAACTTTCCAGTAATTTTATTAGCGACACGACAGATGGAACTTGGACGGCGGCACGCCGCAGTAAATAAAATTGATTTTGTAATCACAAAAGGATCTTTCATTAATAACCGCGTACACTTCGATATATATTTATCGGTCGACGAAGGCGAACACAGGACGAATTCTAAGATGAAATGAAATTTCTGGTTCGCGTGCCACTTAGAAATGACGCGTAACTCCGTAGATTATCGCTCGCGTTACTCGAATCGTTACCTTTGAAAGTCAACCAAGACCATTCTTCCAAAATGTACCAAGAATATGGAAATTTTCCAACTTATTAATAACCACGTAAATACAGACCGCAGTTATCGTTACAAACAACGCGTATCGTTCAACGACACCAACCTTAATATCCTTACATTTTGTATATCGCCGTCGCAACTCGGATCTACCAACGTTAAACAGACTCGCTATCAGCATCACTCCAACCGAATTACATAATTTCTTCCTTATTCGCAGTAACAATATCTTTTATCAAATTTATGGAAAACAATATAGGCAACTTTATCAACACCACAATTGGTATTTCGGGCTAACAACATACATAAGCAACTTTTACACCACATCCACACCTACACTATGCAACCATTCCAACATGTACATAAGAGTGACACACAGGAGAAGTGAGGCAACTTTTTCAACATGTTTGTAATTCGCATCATTCCAAAAGGGGCTATGGGTATGGAAGGTTGCATAACCAATTGTCGCAGGAAAAATCACTAAACCTCCTGTAACAGTTAATTATTGATTTTCGCTCTATCCGGCAAATAAGTACACATTTAAGAATATTACATCAAAAAAATTGCTCAATTTTAAGAGATATTGAAATTACAGGACCTTATTTTATGGCTTCTAAGATCCAACAACTTCAGTTATTGATCAAATGGGACAATTTTTTGATATGATATCTTAAATCATACACTTGTTTGTCCGACAGAGCAATATTCCACAACTTCAATTTCCCTAGATAGGGATTTTTAGTGATTTTTCCAGCAAAAATTGCTTATGCAATACTCTACACTCATGGTCCTGTCTCAAGGCAGTTTAAATCACGCATCATATGGCGTCAAATGCAGTTTACTGACTGAAGGAGCATCTGAGACTCACATTTTCAAGTAAAGTAACATTTTCCCAGTGACGTCATTCGTTTCTGAAGTTGAGTAAACTATATTTTATGAGATTGAATTATCCAGCAATCCGATGCTTTTGGGACTACACTGAAATAAAATGCAGTTGGAACTTTTTCTGACAGGTATTTCATCCTCTCCAGAGTTTTTTTGAATTCAGTCAACGAATCTTACAGATACAAAGAGGGGCAATTCGAAAAGTCCTTGTCGATGGTTCTACATTCGATATTTATTGATAAGGGTACGATTAAAGAATTCTTTTTACATCGCTACTGAAAAGAATTTCAATTGGAAAATTAGGTTGAATCGATAAATAAGCGTCAAGAAATACGTATTTAAATATGAATAACTAAATTCTCA